>CAWUFW010021375.1:0-122846 GCA_963921515.1 Calotriton arnoldi | reverse complement strand
GCGGTTCACTGCGTATTGTTCTTTGTGTGCTTTTCTGCTTTCTCGCGTTTGTCAGGCGCGAGTCAGCCGCTACTCGGCTGACTCGTTTCCAGCCACGGGAGTGTTCCACCCTAGCGGTTGCGTACTTGGTGCGGCTCGCGGTGCGTTGTTTCAAGGCTTGAGGGTGCATGTGTACGTCCTCCTCTCTGAGTGCGTTCCTGAGATTCCACGCATTCCGCGCGTTTTGAATCTCGGAACGCACTGCAGTGAGCGAGCCTCCGCCTGCCACTACACCGCTTGCCGGTCTGTTTCTGCCATTAGGTAGCTGTTCGCTTGAACGCCCCCTGAACGCCTTAAGAGGTTGGTACAATTATATGTGAGGCTGCGAGCTGATAATTGAGCCCAGCCTCGGGGGTCAGTAATTTTTAGGCCTGATTTAACGCTCCTAAGAGTCTGTACTGCAGGCTGTGTCCTGCTGGGGCCCATTGGTTGGCAGGCGGCCCTTTCATTCTAGCACCAGGGCTGTTGGGTCCCAGGGCTTGGCTCCCGAATGCGAACTCTGCTTGCTGAAAAGTCGGCTGACACCCAGCCTCCCATAGTGCGGGGTCCCCCTCCGACTATCAACTCCCACTTACCTAGGTAGTGCATTCCTAGTCTCCTCATGGAGTCTTATCAAGATGAAACTTACCTGGATGACCAGTGGGAGGAAGACCCACTCACAGCATTGCAGTGGGATGAGGATTTCTACGACGCAGTAGATTCTTCCATACATAAAGCGGTGGAGCAGGCTATGGCCCCCTTAGAAGACCGCCTCTCCCACAAAATTGAACTAGCCTGTGATAAATTGGCCAAGTCAGCTCAGGCCATTCCGGCCTCTCTCCCTTCCAGCGATACCACCGCTGACCCTCAACCAGCCTCCCGCCAAGCGTGCCAAGCGTGGGGGTTGACAACGATGCCTTCGCTCGCCTCAGACAGGCCTTCCTAGCTAACAAACCCCCTCCTGCGATGACCACTCCTGGGGACTCTGCTCAAGGGGACGATGAGGAAGCTGGTCCTTCACGTCCCTGGCGTCCTTCGCATCCAGCGCCTGCCACTCCTGTTCCTGGCGCAGATGAGCAGAATCTCTGCACAGATATGCTAGATCCCGATGACATCTTGCACCCTAGATCCTCAGGCTGGGCGCCCTGTGACAAGGTCTCCCAGTATGTTGCCAGCCGCATCCGCCGGCCGTTAGAGGCCTCAGTGCGTAACTGTCTTAGGGTGGAGTGTCCTCGCCCCTCTTTAGAAGGTAAGGTGGTGGCAACCCCAGAAATTGACCCTCGCATGGCGACGATTTTACAAAAATTCGTAAAGGACCCCAAAAAGGGTATCGATAGGTCTTGGCGGGCTTGCCAAGACAAGCTCCTTGACATTCTTGGGCCCATAACAAAAATCCTCGATATGGCTGAAGAGGCCAAATCATCGGGAGCCCTGATCTCTCCGGAGAACCTGTCATCTTGGGCCCAACGCGTGGTGGTATTTCTGGGGAATGCCAACTGCACCATATCGACAGAACGGCAAAGATCCCTCTTGATAAAAGTGGATCCCAAACTTGGGGACTTGGCGGATTCAGAGGCGGGACCCGTTGCCCAAGGAGGCCTTTTTGGCGAGCCCTTTATGAAGGAACTGGGGCGCTTCGTGAATACTTTCACGTCCTTGGACAGGGCGCAAACTTCTATTCAGAAGGTCTTTCGCCCGCGGGTTTTCCGAGGGGCCGGACGAGGCAGGGACCGCTCGTCTGGCCGTCCTAACCAGCAGAGAGGAGGCTCCAACCAAGCAGCTTACCAGGATCAAGCCAGATTCGGCAACTTCTACCCTACCAGGGGACGGCGAGGAAAGAACCGTGGTGGTTGAGGCGGCGCCACCTCCAGTTCTTCCGGTGAGTGTTCTCCCTTCTTCCCATCTAAAAGTGGGGGGCCGGCTGGCGCATTTTTTCCAGGCTTGGACTTCTGTCACGGGCGACGCATGGGTACCCCAACCTGTCCGAGGATTTCATATAGAGTTTCTCGGGGAGCCCTTCCAGCCGGCTCCGCTGCACCCTCTGGTGTTCTCGGCAGTGGACGACGCTTTGGTCGATCGGGAGGTCCAGTCTCTTTTGCACAAAGGAGCGGTGTACAAACCACTTCCCATGCTCGCGGCTTCATCAGCAATCTTTTTGTGGTGGACAAGGCGGACGGGGGCCAGAGGCCCGTCATCAATTTGCGCGTGTTCAATGAGTGGCTGGTTTACCGCCACTTCAAGATGGAGGGAATCCATCTTCTTTGCGATCTTCTCAGACCGAACGACTGGATGGTGCGTCTCGACCTAAAAGACGCATATCTGACCATACCAATTTTTCCCCCACACCGGAGGTTCCTGCAGTTTCTTTGGCGAGACAAGGTGTACGAATTCACCACACTCCCTTTCGGTCTATCCTCCGCTCCTTGGTGCTTCACCAAGGTACTGCGTCCGGTGATCGAACGTCTGCGTGCGTCCGGGATGCGGCTCATAGTTTATTTGGATGACATTTTACTCATGGCGCAATGTCCCAGGGCTCTGTCTCAACAGCTTCACACAGCGGTCAATCAGCTCCAAAACATGGGCTTTGTGATCAACGAGGCGAAATCCATGCTTGTCCCGTCCCAGAAGGTTGTTTTCCTGGAGTTTTCCATCGACTCCGTCGCTGCTACTCTCAGTCTTCCCTCCCGTAAGATGACGAAAATCCGTCACGAGCTGAGGAGAGCTCTCACCCAGCACCAGCTCTCCCTCAGACAGATAGCCCGCATCGTAGGTCTTCTGTCAGCGTCTATTCAAGCAATTTTCCCAGGCCCCCTCCATTACAGGCCCTTGCAACGTCTCAAGGCCCAGCACCTTCGCAAAGGCCTCTCCTACTCTCAGAAGGTGTCCCTCTCTGTGGAAGCCAGGGAGGAGATACAATGGTAGCTTTCCAACATGGAAGCCTGGAATGGACGTGCGATTTTCGGTTCCGCGCCAGATATCGTTATCGAGTCAGACGCCAGCAGATCAGGCTGGGGCGCGCGATGTGGCGAGTTCACAACAGGGGGTGTGTGGTCTCCTCTGGAGCAACATTTGCACATCAACTGTCTGGCGCTTTTAGCGGGGTCGTTTGCGAACCAATGTTGGGCCAAAGACTCAGTACGATCTTGTGTCCTGCTCAAGATGGACAACATATCAGCCGTCCGGTACATCAACCATCTTGGGGGCACGCGCTCGAGGGCTCTCTCGGACATGGCAGCGAACTTTTGGAAGTATTGTCTGGACCATCATGTGTCCGTGACAGCAGAATACCTTCCGGGTCGGGACAACCAGATCGCGGACTTTCAGTCTCGCCATTTGCACGACGGCAGTCTTTGGAAATTGCACCCAAGAGTTTTCGCAGATCTCCAGTCTCTCTGGGGTCCGTTTTCAGTGGACCTCTTTGCCTCTCGCTTGGATCACCAGCTGCCCAAGTTCTTCAGTTGGAGACCGGATCCCCTGGCGGCACAGACAGACGCATTTCTTCAGAATTGGCGGGACGAACAAGGCTATGCCTTTCCCCCGTTTGCCATGATCACGAGGGCCTCAGCCCAGGTGCGACGCCAGAATGCGGACGTGGTTCTCATTTCCCCAATATGGAGGTCTCAAGTGTGGTTTCCGGTTCTTCTGGAACTTTCTTGGGATTTTCCAATCCCACTCCCCCACTTTCCGACTCTTCTTCTCAATCTGGACGGAGTCCCTCACCCATTGATAGAGCAGGGCTCTCTCGCCCTCATGGCATGGAGGATTACAGGGGACGCTGGGCGGTCCCAGGCCTTTCGGGAGCGGCTGAAGAGTTCATGTCAAAGGCTTGGGCCGACATCACCGTCAAGTGCTACCGCTCCACCTGGAGAAGGTGGTATCGTTGGTGTGTGCGACGGAGTCTCAATCCCGTGGCAACGGATGTGACCTTTATTCTGAATTTTTTGCCCTCTCTGGCGGAGGAGGGCTTGGCTTATAGGACTATCAACACCTTCCGTTCCACCATTTCGGCGGGTCATACCATGGTTGACGGGTCCCCTGTGGGTGAACATCCCTTGGTCTGCCGTCTCCTTCGAGGCATCCGTCTCTCTCTACCGCCGGAGCCTCGTTATTCTCAGCTTTGGGATGTTAATCAGGTGTTAAATTTGTTTCTGTCTTGGCAGCCGAATAGGTTCCTCTCTAGGAAAGAACTATCGGCGAAATTGGCGATGCTTCTCTGCCTTATCTCATGCAGAAGGGTTTCAGATGTCAGAGCCCTTGATGTTACCAGTAGGATTTTTTCCCCCACGGGGGTCACTTTTACGATTCGCAGACGAACGAAGTGTGGAACAAGATCCATTTCTTATCCGGCGTCCCGGATTCTCCGAAGCTGTGTGTGGTTGCTTGCCTTAAAGCATATGAGGAAATGTCGGAGGAGTTCCGTCCCCCGGGAGAGCAGCAATTACTCATTGCACTTAAAAAACCTCATAAGGCGGTTTCTTCCCCCACCACTGCCCGATGGGTAAGGTGGGTCATGCAAGAGGCCGGAATTGACCTTCGAGCCTTCGGCGCTCACCCAGCCAGAGGAGCGATGGCCTCTAAGGCATTTACCCTGGGAGCTCGTCTGGAGGACATTCTGAATGCAGCAGATTGGTCTTCAGACTCTACTTTTAAGCGGTTTTACTTTAAACCGATTATTGACATGGCTCACTTGGTGGTGAGCAAGCTTTAAACGAGCATAATCCTCGCCTACGGTCCTGACATAGAATGACAAATTTCCTAGCTATCGTAACGGAAAGTTTCAATTCTATTAAGGACTCGGAGGCGAGGATTATCCCACCCAGGGTACAAAGTCTCTTTGATTCCCTCCCGCCCACGTACGGGGGTAAGTAGCATATTTTGATGGTTATGATATCACCTGATGTTCTGTACATTTTACTCTGCTGTTTTTCCTTGCAGGCTAAACCTTAGCCACGACTGTCGCTTATATTCTGTTTTTCATTTCAGGCGATTCTGGTAAACAAGATTCGTGAAGCCTCTAGGCTGGCTGGCCTACAGCGACGAAAGAGGGAGATTGGACAGTGAAAGAGGACTACCTTCACCTCGGAACCCTGTGATTGGGGCAGAGAGCAAGGGACACTCTATCCATGGACACTCTATCGTTTTCTTGTGATATTCCCTATGTTTCATGGGAATGGTTGTTTGTTTTGGTGACTTTAAAATGGCTGCTGTCATTAAAGTGAAGAAAGATAAAGCATAATCCTCGCCTCCGAGTCCTTAATAGAATTGAAACTTTCCGTTACGATAGCTAGGAAATTTTTCATTGTCCAGACAGTGTTTTCTCTTTGGAAAATGAAAAGTAGATTTATTATACATACGCTACTAAACACTAAGCATTAAATTACAAATACATATATAAGGCAGATAGAAATACCTTAGATTACATTATGAAATCACATTTGACCTCTAAAGGGTCAGGACCCCCAATATCACAGAACCCCCCACCTATACTAGATTGCAAATCACAATATGAGGGGGGGTATCACTTTATGTAAAATAGGCCTATTGGCTTTGTCAAGGGGTCATAACAATACACAGAAAGCAAGCCTATTGGGTCTGTCACTTAAAAGGCAAACAAACCACATGTGAAATATCAACCTTTCACAGTAGTCATTAATCGAATATATGACGTTTTCCCACAAGTCATTACCCTGCATACCATCACCCCGCATTTTTTAGAACGCAAGAGCAGTTACAACGCGATACAATCACCCCGCAAACTTTCACTCCGCATATACCTTTACCACGCATGCCATTACAATGCAAAGGCATGCGTGGTGAAGGCATAAACTGTGTAAAAGTGGTTAAGGTAAATAAATCTCTATATATATATATATTTTATATATATATATATATAAATATATCAATCATCCAAGACGGTTCAAAGGTTGCCGGTTTGTTGCAGCGCTCCTCATGGGAGCGTTACCCGCGGCAGAACCACGCCGCTTACAATTCTCACGCTGTCCTTCCCAGATGGAAAGGAAAAATGGGTCGCACTCTCGTCGAGTTTTGCAATTTTTGTTTTATTTTCTCCCTTTCATTGGTAGGAACACAGGCACAAAGATCAACGCGTTTTGGTATTCTCCAATACCTTGTTCACGATCGTGAACAAGGTATTGGAGAATACCGAAACGCGTTGATCTTTGTGCCTGTGTTCCTACCAATGAAAGGGAGAAAATAAAACAAAAATTGCAAAACTCGACGAGAGTGCGACCCATTTTTCCTTTCCATCTGGGAAGGACAGCGTGAGAAATATATAAATATATGTATATATATTTTTTTTATTATTTATTTAAAATATGTTATATATATATATATATATATATATATATATATATCCAAAAGAAAGCTGCACCACAATTGAGGCACCACACACGTGCGTGTTCAAACCTTTTATTTGGCAAGGTGCAGGGGGACCAGGCTCACCTCCACAGTGAAGTAAGTAACGACCAAACATGTTTCGGGCTTCCTAGCCCTTGTTCACTGGTATCATGAGGGAGGCACAGCAGCAAAGTCTCGCGCCGCACCTGCGGCGATTAAATTGTAGTCCCGCCCAATGGGCGTGCATCGCAACTGCATTCTGGTCTAAGTAGTTTGCTGCTTCGTATAATCCATAATGGAATGCCACAATGTCTCCCAATGTTCTTAAAAACCTTTAGTAGGTTGCTTTGATAAGCAAGGCTGGGTCCCTGGATCCCATTATGGATTATACGAAGCAGCAAACTACTTAAGACCAGAATGCAGTTGCGATGCACGCCCATTGGGCGGGACTACAATTTAATCGCCGCAGGTGCGGCGCGAGACTTTGCAACTTGCCAAATTAAAGGTTTGAACACGCACGTGTGTGGTGCCTCAATTGTGGTGCAGCTTTCTTTTGGATATATATATATATATATATACATTTTATTATTTTTTTTAAAAACCTGAAACCCATAAAAGTCCTTTTTCATCCCAATAACTAAACACCCCTAACAATGTTAAAATACCCATCCCTCCCCAATACCCATACCCCCTTAAATCTTAAATTACCCTTGGCACCCCAAAACCAGCCTGAACCCTAAAACCTACCCTGACCCCTAAAAATACCCCTACACCCCAAATCCCAAACCCACCCTAAACCCTTATAATACCCAAGCACCCCAAAACCTAAACCCACCCTGTACACTAAAATTACCCTACACCCCAAAACCCTGACCCCTAAAAATACCCCAGCACCCCAAAACCTAAACCCACCCTGAACCCTAAAAATACCCCACCACCCCAAAACTCAAACCCACCCTGAACCCTAAAAATTCCCCTGGCACCCCAAAACCCAAACCCACTCTGAACCCTATAATTACCCCAGCACCCCATAACCCAAACATTCCCTTAACCCTAAAATTTCCCCTGACCCCTAAAAATACCCATGCACCCCAAAAACTAAACCCACCCTGAACCCTAAAAATACCCTGGGCACCCCCAAACCTAAACCCACCCTGAACCCTAAAAATACCCCTGGCACCCCAAAACCCACCCTGAACCCTAAAAATACCCCAGCACCCCAAAACCCAAACATGCCCTTAACCCTAAAATTACCCCTGACCCCTAAAAATTCCCCTGGCACCCCAAAACCCTAACCCATCCTGAACCCTAAAAATACCCCAGCACCCCAAAACCTAAACCCACCCTGAACCCTAAAAATACCCCGGGCACCCCAAAACCCAAACCCACCCTGAACCCTATAATTACCCCAGCACCCCATAACCCAAACATTCCCTTAACCCTAAAATTACCCCTGAACCCCAAAACATATACCCCTACACTCCAAAACCCAAACCCTATACTTACCTTATACTTACATATAAAACATATGCTTTTACCATTCATGCATTTACAACGAATTTCGTTGAAAAAGCATGCGTGGTAAAAGCGTATAAAATGTAATGCCATGCGTTGCAATGGCATTGCAGAGTAATGGTAGTTGCGTTGTGATGGTAGTCGAGGTAAAAGATTCGTTGTAATGGGTGTTTACCTCATTAATCATGTGTTAACATATTCCTTAAAATCAAGAAAGCATTTCAACAATACCCATCAGCATGAAAGGTTAATAAAGCATTGAAAACAAGAATAATAGGTCTTTGTGTCTTTTTATACACATTCGAACATCATAACATGCAACGATAAAACCAGCCCCTAGAGAGCGCTACACTCCCAACTGTAGAGCACAACCTCAAATCTTGGCAATGCTTAAAATGAATGGAAATCCTAGGGGAGTTGTACTAATTTCGGGACCCCCCTCAAACATTGGTTTGTTTATAAAAAATTGTGAGGGGGCTGCTGCACTCTTGCAGCCCACTTCACGCCTTCTTTTTAACTTTGGTGGTGCCCCTGCCTGTTTTAGGGCCACCACAAGCAAGAAAAATATGCAAATCAGAAAATTCTAAAGGGCATTATGGGGCACTCCAACCAGGAGCTGATGTGCTTGGGAGCCCGCAGTCTTATTCTCTTGGATTTTCTTTACACTTATCTTGGTGGTGCCCTATCCCACTCAGGAATTCCAACATTCTTTTAGTGATGGGGCAGCTCGGGAGCCCACCCCGGCTGCCCCTGCAGGCCCCCCACTCTGCTGACATATACTTCTGTGGCTTGGAAGCCAGCAGCATGCTTCTCCGCTGCCTGCTTCATGTGGGCTGGGGTGCTCACCCCACTCCCTTCAAACACAGGCATGGGGAGCGAGAGCGAGGCCTCCACAATTGGGTCAGAGAAGTCCCATGCACTTCCATCCTAGCTCAGGGTCAAAGGTCACCAACAGTAAAAAGGCCATACCTTGTGCCCTATTGGGCCGATTTGGGCGACCCTGGGTTCATTTGATAGTAAGGCAGAACTTGATCATGCTCTTTAAAATTCCTCTCATTCCCCAACTGTGAATCTACTGTTGACTGATAAACCAGGACTGGCTGCAGACCAATCACATGACAGGGGACGAGTGGAAACTAACCCTTTGTCCAATTATATAGGTCTTTTGCCCAGGATGGGGATATCGGACTCACAGCGAAGTTGACCAGTTCCAGAACATCGGATAGGTAAGACAACGTGGAAGAGCCAACTTTGTTGGTAAAGTCTACACTAGGTGGCTTTGCACTAGAGGAGATTAGAATATTGATTCTCTGCTACAGAGCACTGGAGAGTCATGGAAGGAAGACAACAGTCCATGGGCAGTTTAAACTGGTCTCCTGACCTCCAAGGAAGTGTACTTTGCAAGTTAGCCACCAGCTTTCCTCCTGGTCTTTGTTCTCTGGTGATCCTCATTTCTTACTTGGGCACAGAAGTCCGGATCTTTCTCCTACCTCGTCCTCAGAGGGTGTAAGGGGGCCAGCATCACTGGCCATTGGAGAAATCCACTGGTCCTTGGGTCAACTGGGGACAGAGCCATTAGTCCCTTAGTGCATTGGGGGGTTTATCCTTCCAGTTGTCTATCGCTGCTGCAGCCGAAGCAATCCCATTAAAAGCCACAGCAAAGAGCACTTTCACTCCCTTTCTTTTTAATACATAAGTCACCCCCTAAGGTAGGCCCTAGGCAGTCCTAAGAGCAGGCTGCAGTGTATTTAAAAGGTTGGACATGTACTTACAAGTTTTACATGTCCAGGCAGTTAAAAACTCTTAAATTTGTTTTTCACTACTGCAAGGCCTATCTCTTCTAAAGGTTAACATTGGTATTACCTTATTACATTTTGTAAGCGTAATTTCCAGTTGGGATAAGATAGATATTTCAAGTGTTGTGTCTCCGTACTCACAATTTAAAATCACTACTTATAGTAAAGTTGGATTTTAAGTTGCAAGTCTGAAAATGCCACTTGTAGAAAGTTGACATTTTCTTACTTTAACCATTCTGTGCTTTCTGCCTGTCTCTGAATACATATCAGGGTGGGTGACAGCTGGGCCTTGTGCATTCCCTCTAGAAAGCCACACTCAATGGGAGCTTAGGTGTGACTTGATGGGCCTTAATGGGCCATTAACTGACTTGATGAGAGGGCGGAGCTAAGCACAGCCCCACTTGTACCTGAAAAGGTTGTGCCCTGTCTCCACACAATTGTCCTAATGACATTGTACTATCACTAAAGCCAGCTTGGAGCCAGGGCAGGGGAGGAAGAAGATTCCCTGCACTTCAAAGCCACTGTCTAGAATCTTCTCCCACCTTCCAGAACCAGGGCACTAAAGTATAAATATTGGACCTCAGACACCACCACTTTGTACACTTCTGGATTTGTGGATACTCTGCAAGGAAGAAGGAATACTGTGCTGTTACAAGGACTGCCGCTCTGCTAGATATATTGCCTCCTAAGTTAAATCTGACTGTTCTGTGCCAAGCTACCAGAGGGTGAGCAAAGGTTAATTTAGGGTGTGTATCTGACTTACCATGGCTAGAATTGTGGTCCCTACTTGGACAGAGTGCTTACCCATCTAATTTCTAACAGCTGCTTTTTGAGAAAAGGTATAGAGAACAAAAAATGAAAGAAATCATACAAATCAACAATAAACATGGACGGTGATAGTAATAATTAATTCAGTCCCTTACCTGTCAGCCTTACGCAGATGAGGGAGAGGTTGGAGTGAGATAGAGTTTCTCTCTTGGCCTTGATAGCCTATAGCCCAGACCCCCTGTTGAAAGTGATTAGTTGGAATATTGCTGTGCTAAGTAGTAAAGAGGAGAGTGAGAGGTGGCTTAAAACACTATTAGGCCAGCATATAGTGGGCTTACAAGAAACCTGGGACACTGATAACACATTCTATTTGGATGGGTTTACTTCTTTCCTTTCAGCTGCCCTCCCCTGACCCCTCAAACGCGGGTAGAGCAAAGGGAGGCTTACTTACATTAGTATGCCTAAAACATCCGTGTACATCTACAAAGTTAGAAACAGGAACATGTAACCTGTTGGGGGTTCAGTTTGATTTTTTGAAATTGCCCAGTTTATTGATGTTAAACTTCTATACTTCCATTGTGCGAGTCACTCCGTCCGATCATTTTTTAATTTTAAAGACTTTTCTTGAATCATATTATGAAAAACATAACGTACCTTATTTGGTTATTATTTTGGGAGATTTTAATATCCATGCATGTCACTTGGGATGGTATATATCTGATGACCACTGTGAAGATGAGTATAATATTGATAATTTCGGGTACTCTGCCCAAGGGAGTTTGCTCAATGATATTATTGCAGGTTTTAATCTGTCCCACATTAGGAATGGTACAGAAGGGGAGATCATTCTGACATTTACTGGTAGAGGCTCCAATTCGACCATTGATTATATTTTTATGTCAACTTTCCTGGCCCAGTTTGTCCAACATTTTGAGATCCAATGGAACTATTTTAGTGACCATAATCCCCTATGTCAGGGAGAACACTCACTGCTAACTAATTGTCTCTGCAAACCAGGAACCTGGACACTCAGTTAGTGATGGGAACGTGGCCTTCAAAGTAGGTGTTGGAAAATTTTTAATTACCATGGTGAAATTCCAGAATTTTGTGCAACATGACATTTCTCAACTGGTGCACTGTCAGTGCACCCTGATAGCAGCACCATGTAGGGGGAGAAGGGGGTCCCTTGGACACCCCAGATGTCCCCTTTAAAAGTGCAGGTGGGTTGCCACCTGCACAGTGAAACACGGAGCGGCTGCTTTAAAGCCGCTCCGTTTTTCATTGGAATGCGCTGCCCCCACGGCAGCGCAAGTTCGTGGCTCCCCTGGGGGCAGCGCACTCATGGTAATAGGGCTCATTTTCACTGTTTGCACCCAGCGCACCTCTTTAAAGGTGCACCCGGTGCAAACTATGAAAATGCACATTTACCATAATATGGCTCAGGGTAATGCTCCTCACATAATTTTGCATAATCTTGTGTATATTGCTTTAATTTTGTGTAATTATGCTACAGCAAATTACTCAAGTTATGCCCACCCTTTACTACAACAGATGCAAAAAAAGACGTGAATGACCATCCACAGCTGTGAGCTTTTGTAAAGGGTTTTGTAAAATATTATCTAAAAACATTTAAATATAATGTCAGTAAAATTTATGGTAAAATGATAAAAAGAACAAGTAGCACAACAAAACATTGCAGGGGTAAAAGGATGAATGCCCCAAGTAACATGTGCAGCTGTACCTTTCCTCACATTCTTCTTTTGTTCTTGAACGCTTCCCTATATTTTTGATTTTTGGCAATAGTTTGTGGGCCCGCGATTGCGAGGGACCCCTCAAATCACAAATGTCTCCAAGAATATTATACGTTTTTGGGTGCTGTAGCTGCACCCAAGGAAGCTTCCTAGTGGCACCGCCTTGTAAGTTAAATACAGATGCTTGTTGGAGACAAGGATTCTTTTGTCCTGATTTAGTTTAGTGTGTGGGATGTTCGAGAACCTAATGAGCATTAATCCACCTATCGCTATTTTTGATCCAATCCGGGGTCAGTTTACAAGGGTTTTTCTGATAAAGGCCCACCAGTCAAATGCAAAAAGTGCTTGCTGCATTTAAATGTAAAGCCACAAGCCCTGGTCCCTGAGCTTTTGCATGATCACTTGTAGTTAAACAGCAATTTAAGTCTTCTGACCATTGGTAATAGCTCCTCTTGAAGGAGCAAGGTACACCAACTGCCCCCCTTCGGCTTCCTTGTTTGTCCACCAAGATTGCCAAGGGGCAGCTAACACTAGGAGAATTCAGGAGCACAGAGAGTTTACCCCCACAGCAAACACGGCTCGTAACTGTATAACTGACAGACCCCTAGGGGGGGAAATCATCTGCCAAGGAAATTGGACCACGACCTGGCAGCATCCACCAAGGGACGTTATTGACCTCCGGCTGCCGGCCCTCATGTAGCCGTAATAACTAACCTTCCTCCATTGCCCGTGTATGCAACAGAATCATTTTAACAGCTTAGGAATAAGGTTTGCATTGGCTTCACTCTAAATTGGATTTCCTCAGTTCAAATGCTCATGACATTTTAATGGTTCATAGGGTTGGATGTGTGGGCCTACTAGAGAAAAACCGAGCAGGAGATTGTGTGATAATTAACTTTAGGCATCCAAGGCTAGCACAGATCTTTTTATAAAACATGGTCAAGCTGATATTTTTATCGCCACCTCCAGAACATGTCTTTGAATACTATCTATATTAAGGACACCAGGCCAGTCCAATTCCAAATTTCTACTGCTAATTGGTTCTCACTGTAGGAGAGTAGGATCTGCTTCACATGGGTACCCCCACTTTTTGCTGATGCTTCACTGTTTTTCGACCTTAGTCTGGCTGGGGCCCTGCTAATCAGAACCCCAGCCTAGCTGCTTCCTCTCTAAAATGGTTTCCATGTGCCTTAGGCACATCACTGATTGGAATCTGGAGTGCCCTTATAAGTCCCTAGTATATGGTATACTATGTACCAAGGGCATAGGTACCTCAGAGGCCTACCAGGGGCTGCAGCATGTATTATGCCACCCCTGGAAGGCCATCCAAACTGACACCACAGGTCTGCTACAGCAGCCTGGGTAAGGTGGTGCATGCACCCTTTACTGTGATATAGGTTACCTATATCACTAAATACATACACACATATAAACCTATAAGTCACTCCTATGGCAGGCCTTATCAATCCTGAAGGCAGAGTGCGTGGTTCCTATGTGAGAGGGTGCCCCTGCATGAGCAGAGCCCCTCTGCAGCGTTCGGAGACCCTTCTCTGATGCTGTTTGTAGTGCAGCCTGACCATATACTCTTAAGCGCATTATAACCTCGCGTTAAATGCTAACTTTGGAATGGCTGCACCTAAACATGTCGTGTTTGGTGTCAAACATCTTGGAATACTACCCCCCGCCAATTCTGGCGGCGGGGGTAGCATTCCACCCTTCTAGAGGGAGAGACATGTTAACCCTGGCCTGGCCGGTAACTTCTTTCTAAAGCCCTGGCATCACAAAATGGATGCTGCTGCCACAGACACGAGTCTGGCCTCCTGCTGCTGGACGAAACTCCGGCAGGGGAGGCCTGGACAATAGGTTTCCTGTCCCAGGGAGGTGTGACCACCTCCCCAGACAGGATAATGTGTATTGGGGCTGGGCGGGAGCACTTTCGGGTGCTTTGAAGTCCTGCACTGGGGGCACACTTGGTGTCCCTGTGCATACCCCAGTTCAAACCGGATCAGGGGCTTGCAGCCCCTGCTTTGGTGCGAACTGGACAAAGGGAAAGGGGTGTAGCCACCCCTCTGCCCTGACCCACCCATAGGTGGGGCCACAGAGTAGTCCAACCCATAAACTTGGTATAAGTATAGGAACCCAGTCCTTAGGACTTTAGATTATCCCTGGACGAAACTCTGAAACAGAATCCTGGACCTTCGACGCTCTACTCAAGACTAGAGGACAGAAGAATCTCCCTTGGGGTCAAGGAGTGACTCCCCTGCTTGGCAGGCACCAAAGAAGCAATTGTCCGGTCTGCATCGCCTAAGCTCCCGTCGGACGCCGAAGTCTTTGCATCACCAGAGGTGGATTTACAGACTTCCCCGAGGCTGCCCTGAGTCCCCAGCAAAGCTGAGGCCCGTAGCTGTCGTGGGTAACGTGGAACCGTGACCCCTGGACACCGCACGCATTTGCTAGTGCATCCTCTTCTGAGTCTCCCACGAAGTCGTGCTTTGGGCTCCGAGTAGCCCTAGCCTCCAGCACCAACTGCACCGAAGATCACTGGCCTCCACTCCACGAGTGTCCTGTGAGCCAGCTCCGTGTGCGATGTCTCAAGGCTCCTTTGCGGTCGCTAGCCCATTGGCTAGTAGCCCTTCACGAAGGCCAATCCTTTTCTTCTTGGGCTCCCTGGTTGCTCCAGGCTTGCCCTCACTTACCCTTGCTGGGTGAGTTCCTCAGACCTTGCTGGTCTGCATCATCATCATTCTTTACTTTCATCGAGACATGCCGTTGCCAAGGCTTGTTGGGTCCAATCCGGTCGCCGATACCTCAGTACTCGACAGACATTGTGTACCAACCCGAATCCTGCTCCTGGTTGCCGACAACGCCTCCTGGACCTCGTGGCTGAAGAGTCAAGATGACCGTCAACCTACCTGAAGCACTCGACATCGGTGGGCATCCGCTCATCGTCTTCCTGATCACTGGCTAGTGACCCAGACTCTGTCCCCTCTGCTTTCAGGTTCTTCAGATCTCCGATCCACTCTTGGATCCACCCGGACACTTTCCACTTGGTCGCCAGCAGCACTTTGCAGCAGATCGCCATTCAAATCGACGACGAAACCCGACCCCGAAAGGCACCTATGCAGCCGGCTTCCCTGGGTGAGGTAACAAGAGTACTCCGGTGCTCCCGTGGGTAGAGACTCTAGAACGACCTAGTTCTCAAAGGGTTTGCTCCAAGTCCTCCTTTAAGTGTCCCTTTTCTTTAATTTCCTGATCGCGACTTTCTCCATAGAAGTTAACGGCGTTTCGCGGTTGTGTATTTACACTGCACGCGTCCCCCGTGGGTCCCCTGTGTCACTACCTTGGGTGGTTCCTTGTGGTCCAAGCACTTCTAGAGGCTCTAGGCCTAGTGTCTAGTTCAGTCGTGGTTCTTATACCACTTTATTGGTATATGGTTTGGTACGCCCCTAGGGCCCAAACGTGTATTTGTGCTATTACTGTGTTTAAATAACTTATAACTTGTGTATTTCAAACTCTAGCCTCATAAAGAGACTAGAGGGGTGTGTTTAGCAATAAATACATATATTTTGAATATATACCTGGTGTGGTGCTCTTTCATTTGGTCACTCAAGAGATTATAGACTGGTAAAACAAGCTGCTTTACATTCCTTCAAGACTTAGCCTGGAGGCTGCTCTCCATAGCTACCACTAGGATAGCTTTCAATAAGGTTGTCTTTAACCTATCTCCAATAAGGGGTTGTTTGGACTGGTGCAAGGTGCCCACTATAATTAGTGGACAGCATATGCCAGGCCAACTTCTCACATTGGTGTGCAGCGTGTGGGATTCCAACTTGCTATTGTTTTACCAGATAATCTCAATTGAATTGATCAACTGAAAACCACTAAAGGTACCTAAGGTACATATAATTTAAGCTTAGAATACAGTAAGTTCTACTGAACTTAGAGTTGTGTGTTAAGGGATAGCACACCCTTTCTACAACTCAAGAGAGTTTAATAGGCCACACTAGAGTAGGTAGTGCATACACCACTCCTCACTAGTGATGTCTTCAAAGCCAGGACCCAGTGAGTCCTTGCCAGAAGCCCATGGGCTTCTCCCCTCCAAGTATGATACACTCCCATTCTTGGAATTGAGAGCATTATGTAACTTGAGGAAATTGAAGACAGGACAAAGTCCGACCACCCAACATCTTAGAGAGATGTTGGAGGCTTATGATCTCAGCAGGCCCTTAGGGACTGAAGGGGTAGGAGCAGAGGGTGGGGCAGAAGATGAGGATGGGGCCAGGGGTAGCAGTACCCCCAGCCCCCCTCTGGAACTGACCAGGAGGGTGACAATGACCCTGACCTGGATAACCCAATCCCTCCTGTGGACGATGAAGAGGAAGATCAGAATGATCCCCACTTTGTCCCCCAGGAAGGATTATGAGTGTGCCCAGAAGGTCTAGGTCTCCTTCTCAGGAGTCTAACCACTCTGGCACCTCCATAGGGACCTCTGTCTCCTCTCATAGGAGGGAATCCTCTCATGAGAGAAGAAAGAGGCTGGTTCAATATGAGGAAGCTCAACTTGAACTCAGAAAACAGCAACTGGCTATAGACAGGGAGTCCCTAGATCTCTACAAAGAGAGAAGAAAGTTGGGACTAGAGTCCCATGGTGGCAGCCATGTCCCTAGAGATAGGGAAAGGTCCTATGACCATAGGAACCTGAGCAAGATTGTCCCTCCCTACCAGAGTGGGGATGACATCCACAAATGGATAACTGCTCTAGAGAGGGCCTGTAAAGTACAGAAGGTCCCTCAAGAGCAGTGGGCAGCAATCTTGTGGCTCTCCTTTGCAGACAAAGGTAGAGACAAGCTCCTCACTGTAAGAGAAGAGGATGCTGATAATTACAAGGTCTTGAAGAGTGCTCTTATTGATGGGTTTGGCCTAACAACTGAACAATACAGGTTGAAGTTCAGAGATACCCAAAAAGCACAGACTCAAGACTGGGTAGACTATGTGGATTGTTCTGCTAAGGCTCTGGAAGGCTGGTTGATGGGCAGTAAGGTGTGTGACTTCACAGGATTGTACAATCTGATAATGAGGGAGCAGATTCTTAATAACTGTCAAAATCAGCTGTTGCATCAGTACCTGGTGGACTCTGATCTGACCTCTCCCCAAGAATTGGGAAAGAAGGCAGACAAATGGGTCAGAACCAGGGTGAGGCAGAAGGTACAGAACCAAGGTGGTGACCCTAAGAAGCAAGATTCTAAGAACTCTGAAAAGGGTGGGGAGAAGGGTAAAGATCAAAAGTCTTCACAAGGCCCCCAAAAATCTTCTTCAGGTGGGGATTCACAGTCTACAAAAGGGAAAGGCCAAAGAAAACCATGGTGCAAGGTCTGTAAGCAAAAGACCCACTGGACCAGTGATTGCACCAAGTCCAAAGACTCAAGTCCAGCACCCACCAATGCCCCTAAGGCACCTGTTCCCCCTAGTACAGTTACAGTTGGTGGGAGTGCTCCAGCCAAGGGTTAGTAGGGTTCACCCTGGGTACTGAGTTGGGCTCTGACCTAGTCAGAGAACTCACTCAGGCTGTGTTAGTCTGTGATGGAGGCATGGATGTGACCTCCTCTGTGAGTCCCAGTAATCTGGGCAAGTACAGACAACAGCCTTTAATCAATGGACGAGAGGCTTTGGCATTTAGGGACACAGGGGCAAGTGTCACCATGGTGACACAAGACCTTGTGAATCCTGGGCAAGTTATACTTGGTGAGATGTACCAAGTGACCAATGCTAGCAACGTCAGAACAGACCATACTCTGGCAGTTGTTAACTTCTCCTGGGGAGGGGTAACTGGCCTTAAGAAGGTTGTGGTGAGTGCAAACCTACCAGTCGAATGCTTGCTTGGCAATGACTTAGAAACTTCAGCTTGGGCAGAAGTGGAGCTCAGGACCCATGCAGAAATGCTGGGGATCCCTGCAGATGTGTTTGCTGTGACCAGGTCACAAGCCAAAATGTCTAGCACTGAACAGGCCTTGGATTCTGGAATAATGGACCAAGTGCCTTCCAAGAGGAGGAGTAGTAGGGTAAAGGCAGTGCCTTCCCCTTGGCTCAGAAGGAAGATCAGTCCCTTGAGGGGGATGATCTCAGTCCTGAGGAAGGAACTGTCCCAGAGGAACTTGAACCTGACCAGGTTGAGTTCTTGGGGACAGGGGGACCTTCCAGGGCAGATCTGAGCCAGGAGCAGCAGAGCTGCCCCTCTCTTGAACCCCTCAGACAGCAAGCTGCTGCTGAGGCTGCTGGGAAAGCTAGTGGTCCCCATACAGTGTATTGGGATGATGGACTCCTGTACTCAGAGTGTAGAGACCCCAAGCCATGTGCTACCAGGAGGTTGGTTATACCTCTAAAGTTCAGGGGCTTCCTATTGACCCTAGCCCATGATATTCCCTTGGCAGGTCACCTGGGCCAGAACAAGACTTGGGACAGAATTGTCCCTCACTTTCACTGGCCCCACATGTCTGAAGACACCAAGGAGTTTTGTCGCTCCTGTGTAACCTGCCAGGCCAGTGGCAAGGCAGGTGGCACTACAAAGGCCCCCTGATACCACTACCTGTGGTGGGGGTGCCCTTTGAAAGGGTAGGGATTGACATTGTTGGTCCCATGGATCCCCAAACAGCATCTGGGCACAGGTTTATCCTGGTGGTAGTGGATCATGCCACCAGATACCCAGAGGCTATTCCCCTTAGGACCACTACAGCACCTGTGGTGGCAAGGGCCCTCCTGGGAATTTTCTCAAGGGTGGGCTTTCCTAAGGAGGTAGTATCAGACAGGGATGCAAACTTTATGTCTGGATACATAAAAGCAATGTGGAAGGAGTGTGGAGTGACTTACAAGTTCACCACACCTTATCACCCACAATGCAATGGTTTAGTTGAGAGATTCAACAAAACCTTGAAGGGCATGATTAATGGGCTCCCAGAAAAGCTTAGGCGAAGATGGGACATACTCTTGCCCTGCCTTTTATTTGCATATAGGGAGGTGCCTCAGAAGGGGTTGGTTACAGCCCTTTGAACTTTTGTTTGGCCACCCTGTCAGGGGTCCACTGTGCTTGGTGAAGGAAGGATGGGAGTTACCTCTCAAGCCCCCAAAGCAAGACATAGTGGACTATGTACTTGGTCTCCGCTCCCGGATGGCTGAGTATATGAAAAAGGCAACTAAAAACCTTGAGGCTAGCCAGGAACTTCAAAAGGCCTGGCATGACCAAAAGGCTGTTCTGACTGTTTACCAGCCAGGACAGAAGGTGTGGGTGTTGGAGCCAGTGGCCCCAGCAGCTCTCCAAGACAAATGGAGTGGACCCCACACTATTGTTGAGCAGAAGGGTGAGGTTACCTACTTAGTAGACCTAGGAACACCCAGGAGTCCCCACAGGGTTCTCCATGTCAACAGGTTAAAACCATATGTGGACAGGGCAGACATGGGCTTGCTCATGGCTACTGATGAAGGGCAGGAGGAAGAGAGTGACCCACTCCCTGACCTGCTCTCACAGAACCCTGACGATGGGTCAGTAGATGGTGTAGCCTTGGCAGGCAGCCTCACTACCCAGCAACAAACTGATTGTAGACAGGTGCTCAATCAGTTTAGACACATGTTTTCACTGACACCCAGTCAGACCACCTGGTGCACTCATGAAGTGGACACTGGGGACAGTCTGCCTATTAAAAACAAGATTTATAGGCAACCTGACCATGTCAGGGACTGTATCAGGACTGAAGTCCAGAAAATGTTGGAGTTGGGAGTTATTGAACCCTCAGATAGCCCTTGGGCTAGTCCAGTGGTCCTTGTGCCAAAACCTCACACCAGTGGTGGAAAAAGAGAGATGAGGTTTTGTGTGGACTACAGGGGTCTCAATGCAGTCACTAGGACTGATGCCCATCCAATACCAAGGGCAGATGAGCTAATAGATACTTTGGCCTCAGCCAAATATCTCAGCACATTTGACTTGACAGCTGGCTACTGGCAGATCAGACTAGCTGTTACTGTAAAGCCCAAAACAGCATTCTCAACCCCTAGTGGGCATTATCAATTTGTGGTGATGCCCTTTGGTCTGAAGAATGCACCTGCCACTTTCCAGAGGTTGGTGAATACAGTTCTCACAGGTCTGAAGCCTATAGTGCAGCATATCTAGATGATATTGCTGTCTTTAGCTCCACCTGGGAGGATCACCTGGTCCACCTCAGGAATGTTTTACAGGCCCTGCAAAAGGCAGGCCTGACTATCAAGGCCACTAAGTGCCAGATAGGGCAGAGTCAGGTTGTGTACCTGGGCCACCTTGTGGGTGGAGGCCAGGTTCAACCTTTGCAGAGCAAGATCCAGACTATCATGGACTGGACTGCTCCAACTACCCAGACTCAGGTGAGAGCCTTCTTAGGCCTGACTGGGTACTATAGGAGATTTGTCAAGGGGTATGGATCAATAGTGACACCCCTGAATGACTTAACTTCTAAGAAAATGCCCAAAAAGGTTCAGTGGACAGTTAGCTGTCAAAAGGCATTTGATGACCTGAAGCAGGCCATGTGCACTGCTCCCATTCTACAGAGTCCTGATTACTCCAAGAAGTTCATTGTTCAAACTGATGCATCTGAATTGGGGGTAGGGGCTGTACTGTCACAATTGAATGAAGAAGGTCAGGATCAGCCAGTAGCTTTCCTTAGCAGAAGGCTGAACCCTAGAGAGAAACGTTGGTCAGCCATTGAGAGGGAGGCCTTTGCTGTGGTCTGGGCTCTGAAGAAGTTGAGGCCATACTTGTTTGGTACTCACTTCCTTGTTCAGACAGACCATAAGCCCCTCTTATGGCTAAAACAAATGAAGGGTGAAAACCCCAAACTGCTTAGGTGGTCCATTTCCCTACAGGGGATGGACTTCACAGTGGAACATGGACCTGGGAGTAACCATGCCAATGCAGATGAACTCTCTAGGTACTTCCACTTAGAACATGAAGACTCAACTGGGCAAGGTTAGTTTAATGTCCCTACGTTTGGGGGGGGGTTGTGTAGGAGAGTAGGATCTGCTTCACATGGGTACCCCCACTTTTTGCTGATGCTTCACTGTTTTTCGACCTTAGTCTGGCTGGGGCCCTGCTAATCAGAACCCCAGCCAAGCTGCTTCCTCTCTAAAATGGTTTCCATGTGCCTTAGGCACATCACTGATTGGAATCTGAGTGCCCTTATAAGTCCCTAGTATATGGTATACTATGTACCAAGGGCATAGGTACCTCAGAGGCCTACCAAGGGCTGCAGCATGTATTATGCCACTCCTGGAAGGCCATCCAATCTGACACCACAGATCTGCTACAGCAGCCTGGGTAAGGTGGTGCATGCACCCCTTACTGTGATATAGGTTACCTATATCACTAAATACATACACACATATAAACTTATAAGTCACTCCTATGGCAGGCCTTATCAATCCTGAAGGCAGAGTGCGTGGTTCCTATGTGAGAGGGTGCCCCTGCATGAGCAGGGCCCCTCTGCAGCGTTCGGAGACCCTTCTCTGATGCTGTTTGTAGTGCAGCCTGACCATATACTCTTAAGCGCATTATAACCTCGCGTTAAATGCTAACTTTGGAATGGCTGCACCTAAACATGTCGTGTTTGGTGTCAAACATCTTGGAATACTACCCCCCCCCACCAATTCTGGCGGTGGGGGTAGCATTCCACCCTTCTAGAGGGAGAGACATGTTAACCCTGGCCTGGCCGGTAACTTCTTTCTAAAGCCCTGGCATCACAAAATGGATGCTGCTGCCACAGACACGAGTCTGGCCTCCTGCTGCTGGACGAAACTCCGGCAGGGGAGGCCTGGACAATAGGTTTCCTGTCCCAGGGAGGTGTGACCACCTCCCCAGACAGGATAATGTGTATCGGGGCTGGGCGGGAGCACTTTCGGGTGCTTTGAAGTCCTGCACTGGGGGCACACTTGGTGTCCCTAGTGCATACCCCAGTTCAAACCGGATCAGGGGCTTGCAGCCCCTGCTTTGGCGCGAACTGGACAAAGGGAAAGGGGTGTAGCCACCCCTCTGCCCTGACCCACCCATAGGTGGGGCCACAGAGTAGTCCAACCCCTAAACTTGGTATAAGTATAGGAACCCAGTCCTTAGGACTTTAGATTATCCCTGGACGAAACTCTGAAACAGAATCCTGGACCTTCGACACTCTACTCAAGACTAGAGGACAGAAGAATCTCCCTTGGGGTCAAGGAGTGACTCCCCTGCTTGGCAGGCACCAAAGAAGCAATTGTCCGGTCTGCATCGCTCTAAGCTCCCGTCGGACGCCGAAGTCTTTGCATCACCAGAGGTGGATTTCCAGACTTTCCCGAGGCTGCCCTGAGTCCCCAGCAAAGCTGAGGCCCGTAGCTGTCGTGGGTAATGTGGAACCGTGACCCCTGGACACCGCACGAATTTGCTAGTGCATCCTCTTCTGGGTCTCCCACAAAGTTGTGCTTTGGGCTCCGAGTAGCCCTAGCCTCCAGCACCAACTGCACCGAAGATCACTGGCCTCCACTCCACGAGTGTCCTGTGAGCCAGCTCCACGTGCGACGTCTCGAGGCTCCTTCGCGGTCGCTAGCCCGTTGGCTAGTAGCCCTTCACGAAGGCCAATCCTTTTCTTCTTGAGCTCCCTGGTTTCTCCAGGCTTGCCCTCACTTACCGTTGCTGGGTGAGTTCCTCAGACCTTGCTGGTCTGCATCATCGTCATTCTTTACTTTCACCAAGACTTGCCATTGCCAAGGCTTGTTGGGTCCAATCTGGTCGCCGACACCTCAGCACTCGACAAACATTGTGTACCAGCCAGAATCCTGCTCTTGGTCACCGACAACGCCTCCTGGACCTCATGACTGAAGAGTCAAGATGACCGTCAACCTACCTGAAGAACTCAACATCGGTGGGCATCCGCTCATCGCCTTCCTGGTCACTGGCTAGTGACCCAGACTCTGTCCCCTCTGCTTTCAGGTTCTTCAGATCTCCGATCCACTCTTGGATCCACCCGGACACTTTCCACTTGGTCGCCAGCAGCACTTTGCAGCAGATCGCCATTCAAATCAACGACGAAACCCGACCCCGAAAGGCACCTATGCACCCGGCTTCCCTGGGTGAGGTAACAAGAGTACTCCGGTGCTCCCGTGGGTAGAGACTCTAGAACGACCTAGTTCTCAAAGGATTTGCTCCAAGTCCTCCTTTAAGTGTCCCTTTTCTTTCATTTCCTGATCGCGACTTTCTCCATAGAAGTTAACGGCGTATCGCGGTTGTGTATTTACACTGCACGCGTCCCCCGTGGGTCCCCTGTGTCACTACCTTTGGTGGTTCCTTGTGGTCCAAGCACTTCTAGAGGCTCTAGGCCTAGTGTCTAGTTCAGTCGTGGTTCTTATACCACTTTATTGGTATATGGTTTGGTACGCCCTAGGACCCAACCGTGTATTTGTGCTATTACTGTGTTTAAATAACTTATAACTTGTGTACTTCGAACTCTAGCCTCATAAAGAGACTAGAGGGGTGTGTTTAGCAATAAATACATATATTTTGAATATATACCTGGTGTGGTGCTCTTTCATTTGGTCACTCAAGAGATTATAGACTGGTAAAACAAGCTGCTTTACATTCCTTCAAGACTTAGCCTGAAGGCTGCTTTCCATAGCTACCACTAGGATAGCTTTCAATAAGGTTGTCTTTAACCTATCTCCAATAAGGGGTTGTTTGGACTGGTGCAAGGTGCCCACTATAATTAGTGAACAGCATATGCCAGGCCAACTTCTCACACTCACCCCTTGCGTTCTTAAGCGAGAATGATTGACTATAATCAAAGGCACTCAAGGGAATGTCTCCCTGCTAATGAAGTCAAAATACTTTCCCCAACACCAGAACACAACAATCAGGCTATAGACATTGCCCGTTCTCTTAATGGTTAGGCTGACCCCTTGGAATCTAGAAAAGGAGTGCCAAACACTTTTATTCTTACTATGTGTGAACTAGGTGTAGCGAATCCTAGTGCTCAACCTGGGAGAGACCGCCCAGATAGAGTATCTTTCTTTCTTAATTTGTGCAAAACTATTTAAGGCTCGCAGGAGTCTCCCCAGTCGTATCACATCTATTAACCTTGCCCCTCTTTCTGCCATATTAACATCTCTGGAACCTCACACTAATCAGCAAACAACAATCTTGCCCCTTAGTTGGAACGTGGCAGGGATAAAGGCAAAACTAAAGGATAAGAAGGGGGATGGGAGCACACTGCTTCACCTCCCAGCACTGTTCATCCCTTAGCATTATGGTAAATGCAGTTCATTTAAAATGCTTAGTTGAGTTTTTGCTGAAGTGTTTCACCAAAGTTGGTGCAGGTTAGTGCTGTCAATCTCTAGACACATGTGTTTCTGGATATTATCCTTCATCAGTAGAGATAAAAAACGAAATTTATCTGGGGTTGCTGAGCAAGCTGATACAATCCTTTCAGGTCTCAGTACCTCTAACAGGTGCACAGGTGCATCTCCAAAAGCTTGTCAGCTTTTGGATATTGAGTGGGGGAAGTTCATCGACGGCCACAGAATCTGTCTATTTGAAGAGACATGTGCAGTGAAAAATACTTATAGGAACGGCTACAAATGTTTCTTCCCTGCAATTAGTTCCCCGCCATGGAGACCTTCAGGAGGTATATTAATTTGCATTATCATTACATTGAAGTGTTTGATTACAGAGTTGTCAATTCCTTCCACTGATTTGCAATGGCTCATTATAACACAGTCTTATAGGACCCACATTTTGCTAATGAAAATTTACAATAGAAGCACAGGTAAGCAGGAAGAATTGAGAACCATCGCCCTACTGGACATGATATTAATTTCATATGCAACCTTCCATAATGTCAGCATTGCATTGGACTTAAATTTTACTTTTGAGCCCAACTATATAGCACAAGATCTGTGCGCAGAGGAGTATGTGGCATGGAACATTACTGAGTTAATGTCTCCCTTTAGGATAAATCTGTCTAGGGCCGCTTTGCAGATTTTGAATCTTTTCCTCACCCATGGATTACATGCTTGCAATGGTTGTTCAATCTCGGATCTAAAACCTTCTCCAACATTTCACAGAGTCAACTATACCAGATCTATTATATCTTCCTAGACTTGCGTATCTGGGGAACTATGGTGGATATGGTGGTCAAGCATCGACCAGAGAGCGACCATGATCCCCTGATATTAACAGTATGTAACCTCCTGTTTCACACATTGATGGAAGGTCCAACATCCGGTGGGAATACTTTAGCAGTGGCTAATAACAGTTCTGAACGCACTCTGCTCCACTGAGGCTGTGCTCTCGAGCATCTATAACAAAGTGGTTATCGACAGGGAAAATATGTTTGAGAACTAGGATAGCCCAGATTCTATCTTTAAGGAACATAGCCTCCTACTTTTAACCTTTACAATAATTTTACAAAGGGCTTTAGACAGACCTTCAGGAACCCAAAATCCCAGGAGTAGTTTTCCGCTACTTGTAAGAAGGCAAGGAGTAACCACCCTAAAGTGAGGCAGTATGTCCACTATTAGAGAGTCAAAAGCAATGTAAAGGGAGACCATTGAATTGGCTAAGGTAGTGTGGTAGAAATCAATTTGGGGAGGTCTTTTGGAGGACTCACTTCAGAAGGATTTAAAAATATTCTGGCAGATAGTGAGCCAATGAGCCAAAGAGCAGGTTAAATAACCTGAGCCCTCTATACTCCCCAGGGAATAGTAAGAACACTTGAAATCACTGTACTATAAATCTGCCCAGTTGCTCATGAGTTGGCCACCCTTTTCTGATGGACAGACAGCAGTTGTCCATTTTGAGATTCCGCCACTTAGCTTTTCCCTTGAGGAAACTTTAGCTACATTTGCTCCCACAGGCAGGAGAAGGCCCCAGGGCCAGATAAAATTCCTTCTGATATGTTCCGCTCCAACATTCTAATTTGGGTGCCATACATTAACATTGTCTCTAACGCAATAGCTACAGGTGCACCCATGCCACATACGTGGAAAGGCATGGAAATTGTGCCAATCTACAAAAAAAGAGTTTCATAATCTCCCGAGTAATTACTTCGCTATTAGCCGAATTGACAGCTTACAGAAACTTTTCTGCAAGCAGATCTTGGGGCAATTAAAATATTGGATAGAGGACAATAATCTCATCTCCCCACTCCAAGCTGGATTCAGACCACAAACTGGAACCATCGACCAGGCCTTTAGGCTCCATATGACCAAATGGAAGACGGTAGACATTGGAAGAGGTACACTACATGTTGCTTTTATTGATTTACGAGTGCCATTTGATCTGGTCCCAAGGGCAAAATTGTGGGAGTCCTAATAGATAACAATTTCCTGGGCAATTTGTTGAACATAATTATGCGATTGCTTGAGGGGAACTCTGCAAGGATCCTGTGGGGACCAAACGGGGAAATGACAGTCAAGATAGATGCAGCTAAAGGTGTTCGCCAAGTCTTTGTTTTGGCTCCTACTATTTTGCTCTTGTTCTTAAACAAATGCATGGATTATTTGCTAAATTGTGTGCATCCTTGGCAAGCAAAATGGTGCCAGCTTTGCTCTTTGCCAATGACACCTTGCTGCTCTTTAAAACTTGCATGGGCCTTCAGAAACTTACTGATAGGTTTCTACTTTTTGTGACACCTATGGGCTAGAAAATTTGGCTAGTGATGAATGCTCTAAAGACTAAATTTATGGTTTACTCTAAAAAGAAGAGACTGGGTGGTACTATTGGTTTAGATGGTGCTACAATAGGGAGGGTATCAGAACTTGACTATTTGGGGAACAGATTGTCAAAAAATGAGTCTTCGGCACCTCAAATGCAAAAGAGTCATTCACTAATCAATCACAGAGCATCTGCCATTGTAAGGTTTGACAAAAGAGCTCCATCTTACCGGATCTCCCCCATGAATCAGATCTATAATGCCCAGGTCAAGAGCGCCACTTTGTACGATGCCGAGTTGTGGGGTTACTACAACTGTTCACTTCTTCGAGTGGGTGAAAATAACTTCATAAGGGCTGTTGCCTGTCTGGGGTGTGGGACTCCACTTCTGCCGCTCAGAGTGAACCTTGCCCTTAAGCCTATTACAGAAGAAGCAAGATGGTTACCTCTAATTTATTGGCTTCGGGTATGATCCACAGAGGCTTTAAAACCATACAGAAAAGCCCTCAGTGAGATCATAGCCTTACAAGATTCATATAAAATCCCCTGACTGGCCTACATTTAAAAGACTTTTAATAGTTTGTGCTTGGGTAGCCTTTGGAGCTCCCCCTCTGCCATCAACAACAGTGTCAAATGCGCTGTCAAGCAGGCATACTGGGCAAACTTTATTACACTCAGTGAGTCCTCTTATTCTACAGGTAGCAGGACCAAAGCCTTTTTTATGCATAAAAATGTATTTGAATTTGAGTACATCTTGGATTATATTAACCTGCCTTGGGCACGTTCACTTTTCCTCCAGTTCCGTTATGGTGTTCTTCCATTGGCCACTTACACATCACTATGAGCCCTGTCGACTGACAAGTCAAATCTTTTTCTGGTTTGTTCTTCTACGGATGAATCAGAGAAGATTTTTTTTTTGTAGAGCATGTTCTAGATCAAGATCTAGGCCGATTGCACCAATGTGTCGGTCTTTGGGGCTGATCGATCACATTAATTCACTGAGAATATGCAAAAGTGACACAAGAGGGGTTGTGGTGTTTGCAGTGGCCAAGTTCATCATGTGTGCATGGTCAACACGACAGAAGACCATAGGCCCTGCTGAGAAACTAGTGTCTGTAATGGGTAAGGTAGCTTCTATTTTAACTTCCTGTAGGATTGGACTTGAATGTATTACTAGAAGGTCACTTCTGTTTTGAATATTAACAATATTTTGCTGCTACAGTTTTGAACTTGATACTTCATGTTGATGATTTTATCAGTCGTTTTTTAAAATTGAATTGCATTTTATCTAATATGTTTTAACTTTTGTATTTGTTGATAAAAAAAATTATTTGACCTGACAACAAATTTTAAATTAATGAGCATTACCATTCACAATGTTGATAATGAGCATCAGAATATCCATGTACATACATGTTTTGTTACCACTGTCTGTGTATGTGCCTTTAAGGTTATGAAAAGCTATTTGCAAACATTTACTTTACTTTAATTTCTTCCTCAGCTGTTTTTTCTGGGCTCTCTGGAGCGAATACACATGGTTTCCCCCTAGAAGTGCCCTCTGGAAGTACTACCATGTCATCTGCATTTGGGCAATGACCACTGCAATGAACTGTGGGAAGAGGACTTCTCCTTACTCCTCTCTGAGGGGGGACCCCTCCAAGCCTATTTGGAGGTAGTGACTCTCCCTGGCAGTGGGTCTTGACCCGAATGCATGACCTTGAAAATATAAACTGGAGAATCCATTCACCTTGCTGAACACCTTATTGACATAGACCTGCATTACCCCTGTTTGTGTTGGTGACTCCTGCATGCGAAGCCGAGGGCTGATCTTTTCCTCCAGGCTAGAAAGAGTGTGAAAGGCCCCTGATGAAGCTCTGCTGGCCTACCCTTTTGATGACCTTGCATGCATGGAAGTTCTAACCATCCAGAGACCCAAACAGAGCGCCTTGAAGCGTTCCTCGCCCCTCACCAGATACAAGGAAATGCCTGCCCTAACAACTACTGCTGAAAGAGAAGGCCAGCTTGATAGTACACTTTCTGCCTTTATGCATATTGACCTACGAGATGTTCGTATTGAAATGATAGATTTATATTCAGCCAAATGAATTTGTGTATATATTTCTGCTTCAAATTTAATATTAATAAGTCATTGTCTGATTTCAAGACAATAATCGTTTCTTGTTTTGTTTGTGCTCATTTTAATGAGTATGCATGCTAATTGTAAAATAGACGTCTAATTAGATGAACATCAACCACATCTGCAAAACTATTCCCCAGATGCTGGAAAGGCGAGCTAAAATAAATATGACAAACGTAAATTCAAAATCACATTCACGTCCCCTGGTTTTGTGAATAATAAAGCTGCTTTGTTTATGACAGTATGAGGACGAGTAAACATTGGTCTTCAGATGAGGGTTTAAATATTCTTCAGAATTAAGCTGGTTCCACTAAATAATTTATGTTCAATGTGAGACTTATTGATCTGGGTGTACCCTGGTTAAGCTAAATTAAATGTTGGCATATGTAAGTGCATATACATTACGCAAGTCTGCAGTCCTGAATAAGTACATTCCAGGTGAATGCACTACTTAATTGAAAAAGAAAACTGAAAATTCACTCAAAAGCACATTAAAATGCCTGCCTCAAAAGGAAACCTAATTATTAAAAACGGGAAGATTCCATACACGTGATATTAGCAGACCTGTGTTGCTCGGATTTTAATCTGTCTTCGAAAAGTTCACTAGCACGTCTCAGAACAATGCTATGTATACAATTTACAGCTACACCAAAGAAAATCAAAGTTTGTTCGAGCTCTGCATAATGGAAATGCAGACCTTTTTTTCACTGAAGAATAACTAATCTTTTGTGGCTTTTTATTACACACCATCGTGCTGAGGTTCGCGCCAGGAGCTCTGTAATTATGCACACGTGCTGAGTTAAGTAGGCATAAAAGCTGGCAGAGATCTACCGTCTTCCCAGTGTATTGTGCTATGTTCTCCTTCTGAGGCAGATGCCACAAACAGGTTGTACATACACTGCGTGCTTGTAGATACTGACACAGCCTTTATTTGTGCAGTAGCATAGCCAGTGTATCATGGGCCCTTGTGCAAAGAATGAAATGGGCTTCCTGGCTGCTGGTTGAATTATAAATTAAAGCAATAATCAGGGTTCAGCGGCCTCTGAGCCCCTGTGCACTGCACCAGCTGCACCAAAGGAAGCCACGTCCCTGGTTTTGTGGTCTTGGGCTGTGTTCTATTGTCACGTGAAACTTTACCCAGATTCAGTGTGTTGCTAAGTGATTGTTCGTGTCATGTTTGCATTACACGTCTCTTGGGACTGAGCCGTACTGATGATGGTATTGAAATGTTCCTTTTCTGCCAGGGAACTTTTCCGTTCACTGGGACGCCTCCACCATGCTTGGTACACTTGTGTGAATGCAATCTGGATAGCAAGGGGCACAGGATCTTTTACAGATGAAAGCTGATGAGGAAGTGGATTTATTATTCTTCTCACATAGGGGCATATTAGCAAGACCCACGTTAAATTATCGCCGTTTTAGCGGCAGGAAACTGCCGCTAAAACGGCGATAATGGGCTTGCTAATATGCGTTATAGAATTCCAATAGAAGCCCAGGTTAGATGTCCTGCACATCTAACCTGGGCTTCTATTGAATTCCATAACGCATATTAGCAAGCCCATTATCGCCGCTTTAGCGGCAGTTTCCTGCCGCTAAAACGGCGATAATTTTAACGTGGGTCTTGCTAATATGCCCCATAGTTGTTTGGCATTTACGAAAGCTGTGGGTGGAGAACAATCAGCATTATTTGCTGCACCTGTTTATTCTGAATGGATAAAAGGATAATTTAACGGTAAAGTCTTAAAAAAGATACGTAGTCGAAAACTATGTAATACGATCCCATATTGACATCTTGGGGTTGACATTATAAATAACGAGGCCGAAGCCCGCGTGGTTTGAAAATGTCACCAGAACCTGGAGATGGCAACATATGACCATATTATGATATACCTGTTATGCAATTTTAAGATTGCATGTTTATTTTGGTGCATTTAGGGGGAGATTTATGAAGATTTTGTGCCGTGATTGCATCATAAAAGTGACGCAAATCGGCGCATAATCTTTTTTTTCTAATTTACTTTCCAGCACTAATGCATTACTTAAAGCCATGGGGGTGTACCAAGGGTAGAGCATGGGCGTTCCCATGCAACCACCCTTGGTTTCTCACACAAAACCCAATTTACTAAGGGGCATATTATCAAGCCCATTATCGCCGCTTTAGCAGCAGTTTTCTGCCGCTAAACCGGCGATAATTTTTAACGCCGTTCTTGATAATATGCCCCTAAATAAAGTAGATTGGATTTAGCGTGAGAAAACTGCTCCCTTTTAAAGTAGGCGACTTTAAAAGGGAGCGTGCAGCACGCATTCAAAGTGGGAAAAGCTTTGCATCTTGTCTAAGCACGGTATTTTGTACAGGAAGGGTACCCTTCCTGTACAAAACCTATGCAAGATTCACACACACACACACACACCCTAGTGCAATGGTGCTAAGGTGTGTGCGTGGCGCACAGCAGCTGTAATCAGCACCTGTGCAAGGGAAAGGGGAGGAGAGAGCAATTTCTTTGAAGATATGGCACTCTCCTGCACCCTCCCTGTTGCGCAGCGCAGCACAGCATCACTGGGGGCTGCGCTGCGCTGCGTTGAATGGAGTTTTGGTAAATCTCCCCCATAGTGTCAAAAGGGCCTTTTGTCAATCAGGGAAATGTTTATTAACTTCTGTAAGTGAAATAATTGACTATACTGTTCGATTGCAAAAAGACATTTATTTTTAATTGTATACTTACAAATGTATGGATTTAGAAAAACTTGCTTTGATTTGTTTTAAGCAAAGTCTATTTGCAGAAGTCAGATTTTTGAAGGTCCTGCCTGTAAGGTTGATCCAACATCGCACTGCAATGAAAATGTTCAGATTTTTAGCAGCGTTCATGATGATTGGTTGCAAAAAGGGTAGCTGTGAATCTGTGTAGAGTGCCTTAAAGTTGTCATTATCTAAATCCACTGTCATGCTTAGAGACTGATTAGCAGGAGGGAAGGAAATGTGACTGTGACTGGACCGTCTTTTAGTTCAAGTTTGCCCGTAAAGGCATATATTTGCGATATAGCATTTTATTCCAGTGAAATACAGGTTCTGAAAGCACTTCTTTTTATGCAAAAAAGGAGAACACAAACACACAGTAAATGTTTGAGTGCTTTTATTAACCAAGATGCATTGCTATATTCATGGAAAATATTTCACGGTTCCCTGGGAAATACGGATTTAATCATCATAATGGTAGTCTCAGTTCACTCTGCAAAGCTTTATTGTTTTCAGGACTATTAGGATTTTGCAGCACGGAAGACGAAATTGTGCAGCAAGGTTATATTAATTATGTGGCATAAATGCCAATTGTGTTCCATGCTCTTTGGCAGTATATTCATCCAGTTGATCTGGAGATCATTTTTGTGAAATCTACAAGTGGTTCGAATTATGTGGCATATTTGGTAATTTCATAATTATGCAGTAAATGCTGCGGCCACAGAATCACATAAATCCACTGGCCCACATCAATGTCATTATCCATTGTTTTAGATAATATGTATGCCTGAAAGGTAAACACAACCTAATCTTTCTAATCAATCTATCTATCTATACACTCACAGACACATAGACATACATATACACATGCACACATACGCACACAAACACATACACAATGTTTCGCTCTCGGTAAAAAGATGCTTTTCTGTGCTGTTGGCAAAGTGGTGATTTGAGCATGGAAGGTGGAGTTAGTTTTGGCGTTTGTTTTGCATTGCATACCATAACTGGCAAATTTCAGGGCTTTTGGGGTTTGACCTTACTGAAACATAACTAATCTTTAACTGAGGCTTTTCCGTGAAGTTCCAGGTCTGCTTTCAACTAGGTACTGCATTGACTTGGAATGTACCCATTCAGTATTGCAGCCATGCATACCGGGCTGCACCCAACCTACAGTGGCCAGCTTAACCACCCTCCCCCCCACACCCCACCCCCGCACAAGGTCTGACTGTTGGCAGCTGGGATTGGCCTCACCTTCCTCCAGACATTCTGCATCTGTTTGTACATCCTACTAGGATCTACTCCCAAACATCACCTTTTTTTGTTTCAGGTAAAAATTCATTTTTCGTAAATGTCCAGATTTTAACATGCCACAACTGTTTTTTTTTACCCCCATTGTCTACATTTTCGAGTACCACCCAGCTATCCCAGTGGTTATGTTCCTCTCATAATGCCTCCCCTTTGCTGTGTAATGTTTGTCGACAGGGCTAAAATTGTGACGTATATATAGAGGAATCATAACAGGCAACTGTCCAGTAAGGTCCAATATTGCTCTCGAGGGGTTCAGGTGACCTCTTAAACCATGAGGCTGAAACAAATAAACATATATATACGGATATAAATATATATAATTTTGAATTTAATAAGTATAACTGGTCGTAGTTTGCATTAATTGTATCTTCATAGCAAAGATTACAATGTTGTACTCCAAACTCAATCTTTACAATGATTGAGTCCAGAGCCACGCCAAAATGAAAACTATGACCAGTTATCATACTTATGAACTTTATGATTAGAAAAGAAGACATATACTCAAGAACACAAAATATTTTGATCTTAATGACTCTGTGATCACTTCTAATTGCTCTTTGTCCTGTTTTGTTCTAAATACACAGGAACATGTAAGGGTAATAGGTTTTTAGAGAGGTGATTAGGATGTGACTTATTGTTGTCTACCTTCATTTTATATGTTTCTATCTATCTATCTATCTATCTATCTATATATATAACAGCTCCAAACTTCGTGCTTGATATGCGCGAAATAAAGCACTCGCGGGGGTGAGTTCAAATGCAATTTATTTCAGAACTCAAAACAGACGCGTTTCGGCAGTCGCCTTCCTCGGTGTAACCAGGCGCGCCGGAAACGACCATCTTTTTATGTCAAACATTTTCACTATCCCGACATGGGCGTTGACATAGTGGAAGAACTAGACATTGTCTAAATTGTAGCCATCTTGTAACATTGTACTAACCTATTATTCAAATTGCATAAATGCATACTGCTGAGCCCGTTAACATTGGGAAAGAGCATATTCTCAATTTTCACACATTATTGTGCCCTATATGGGCATGTAGACATACAGTGAAATTTCATCGCATATAACCATATTTAAGTTGACACTCGTTATTGTACCCTGAATGGGCATATGAACATGCAGTGAAATATTACCACATAATTCGGGCTGAAATCATCCAACGTCAAGAGTCAGCACAAATCCTGTACGTAAATATTCAGAAAATTCAGAATAAAACATTAAAACCCCTAAGTCCCATTGGGCCTGTTGTACCAACGTCTCCATCAATTGGAAATACGTAAATAGAGGCAAATTCAAACAATCTTGCCCTATATGGGCTATCTCCTCATGACTTTTGGGCAAATTCATCACGGTTAAACCCTGTTACAGCAAATCCTATTTCTAGTCCCCCACTTGTGTAAAACATTTCTCCAAAGATTACAATCAAAACCATATCACATCTTCCATTTTTCAATATTTCAATATTCCTCTTCATTTGCTCAAGGAACTACGAACCTCCAATTATACACTTTCAAATAGTTACAAGACTATCTGCATGCAGAGAATCTTGGGTCCCAAGGCAACCCCTTCACAACTCCGTAATGGCAAAAGGGGTGAGGGGGTAGAAGGGGGGTTAGAGGGGGGCAAGATGAACGGATCCTAAGGGGGATCTTGAAAGGGTCCACATACTAATCACCATCCTTCATCAATATACTAGTCGCCCAGGTGTACAGCTAGTTCCTCATTACTGTTCATTCCATGCGGGGTCTTGGTTTGGAGGTCAATAATGTACCTCGACTCCAGTCTTCTCAGACTGGTAATTCTGTCCCCCCCCCCGCGGGATGCAGTTGTACACAGTCTAGGCCAACATTTTTTAAAAGATCCCTATTGCTGTTGTGCTTAGCTGTAAAGTGTCTGGCTACCAGATACGTCACATCTCGGTTCTTAATCGCCCTTGTGTGCTCCAAGATACGTATCTTGGTTGGGTGAATAGTACTCCCAATGTACTTCAGCCCACAAGGGCAAGTCAAACAATACACAGTATAAGGTGTGCTGCATGTGATAAACTTCTTTATTAACCTAGGTTTCTTTAGGCCTGACACCTCATACGATAGCACCCTTTTACTGCCTTCACAGGCTTTACACCTTCCACAAGGGAAGAACCCATGTAGTTCATTCCCGAAGGTTTTTGGTGTCAGATGACTCCTTGTGAGAGTATCTCTTAATGCTCTAGCCTTTCTAAAGGTTAGCATTGGTCGGGATGGGATATCTCCTCCAATAATTGGATCAGTTTTGAGTAGATTCCACTTTTTTCGTAGAATAGTCCTCAACTCCCCAGCATCATCTGAGAATGTTGTAGCCATTCTAAATTTCCCTTCATCTTTCTATTGAATGACCTTGTCCTGCAACAGAACCTTTCTCGATAAGGAATTTACTTTATGTAGTGCGTCCTTCAGGACCTGTTCTCCATATCCACGGGCTCGAAATCTAGCGAGACACTCGTGGGCATTCTTTTGGAAATCAGCCTCCCTTGTATTATTTCTTTTGATACAAAGCAGCTCTCCGTATGGGATGCTGCTAATCAATCTACATGGATGGTTACTTGAGGCATGTAAGATTGAATTTCCCGCTGTGGGCTTTCTATAAAGTCTGGTACACAATTTCTTGTCTGCCACGAAAACTTCCAAATCCAAAAAGTTCACCATGGTAGAGCTTACTTCTCCACTGAATTTCAGATTTACATTGTTCTGATTCAGAACATCTATAAACGTATGTGCTGTTTCATTGGATCCCCTCCAGACCAGGAAGAGATCATCAATGTACCTGTACCAGGCCACCAGTTTGTCTGTCCAGATGCTATTAGCATCTGCCCAGGCCACCTGCTTCTCCCACCAGCCCACAAACAAGTTCGCATAGCTGGGGTCGAAGCAGGTGCCCATGGCTGTCCCTGATATCTGTCTATAGTATTGTTACTGGTACAGAAAAATATTGTTATTTAAACAGAACTCAATGAGTTCCAACAGCATGGTATTCTGTTCAGTGAACTTGAGTGGAGGGCTCTTCAGGAAGAATTGAACTGCCGTTAGGCCGTCCCGATGTGCTATGCACGTGTATAGACTCGTTATGTCCATGACTATCATGTTGTCACCTTCTTCCCACTTTATGTGCTCTATATGTTGGAGAAAGTCCTTAGTGTCTTTAATGTAGGACGTGAGCTTTACCACAAAATCAGATAAAAAATAATCAATATAAATTGATATGTGCTCCATTAAACTGCCCTGGGAGGAGACAATTGGTCTCCCTGGTGGTTGTACTCTAACTTTATGGATCTTGGGCAAGTGATAAAAGCTGGGTGTGATTGTATTCAACAGTCGTAAATACAAATCTTCATCCGTTTCCAACATACTTTTATCATACCATTTTCGTAGCAGTAAATGACAGTTAATGATGCTTTGATTGTACTCCATTTTACTCACAACCTCATAATATTTCTCATCTGATAATTGGCGTAAAGCTTCTTTATTGTACGCTTCATAAGTCTGAAGCACAATATTACCGCCCTTATCTGAGGGTTTACATACAATTGATTTGTCCCTTCCAATGTCCTCAATTACTTGGTATTGTTCCTGTGTGAAATTATGCTTTTTATTCCGCCCTGGGTCCTTGCTCCTAAGGCGTAGGAGATCCTTGTTCACTGCGTCTGAGAAAATATCGATAGCATTGCTCGGCATTTGGGGCAAAAATGTTGATACAGGTTTAAAAGGACTCATGATGCTGCATTGATCAATCCCTGCCACAGTTGTTTGTTCATTGGTCCTTTACGAGCATGCATTCTCATTTTTCAAATCCTCCAAAATCTGAAGTGTTGGGAGATCATTCCCGGTTAGAATATCTGCACCACGGGTTGTTCCCCCGTTCTTTTCACCAGATGTTTCATTGGTGTTTGCTTGAAGTACTTATGAAATTTTAATTTACGAGTGAACTTAAATAGATCGATACACGTCTGTGTGTACTCTAACCTTTGCGCGGGCAAAAGGTGAGACCCACTTTTAGCACAGACTCTACACACTGTGTTAAGGTTCTTGGAGTCAAATTCACAATGGTCATATTCTCCTCTGTAGATGGCATCACTTCCGCTTGTTAAATTTCTTGCTCCTGGTGACAGGTGGAGATCTGTTGCCTTTTGCGCCACTGTCCCCCTCTCCTTGTTGGTCTGTGCGCTTTTGATCCGGTGGTTTTCCTCAGTTGCCCCTCTGCCATGACTGGCGAATGAGACGGAACTCGTCGTGAAATGGGATTTTCTTCTGCGTCGAGGTAGATGCACCCCCACTCTCTTCCCCTGACTGTTTGTTGTCAGTAGCCTCCGATTCTGAGGTGTCTCGTTGCTCAACTGTTTGTGACACCTGTCTTGTTTGGAGAGCTTTCCTCGGAGCATCACATTTTTTGGCAAATGTTAATACTCTGCCAAGCGAATAATCCCTCTCGTCCCGCTCAAATTTTTCCTGTTTTCTCTGCTTTATCTTAAGTTCGTAGTTCCTTAACCGTTTCATCATTTGAGCTCTCAGTTCCTCCTGCCTCATTTTGTTTTCATCTTTAGCTATTTCGATCTCAAGGTCTTCTATGGCTTTGCGTGCTTTGTCCCTATCACTCCACGCAAATTTTATGAGAATTGTTAGCATGCCTTTGCCTCTATTTACGTATTTCCAATTGATGGAAATGTTGGTACAACAGGCCCAATGGGGCTTAGGGGTTTTAATGTTTTATTCTGAATTTTCTGAATATTTACGTACAGGATTTGTGCTCACTCTTGACGTTGGATGATTTCAGCCCGAATTATATGGTAATATTTCACTGCATGTTCATATGCCCATTCAGGGCACAATAACGAGTGTCAACTTAAATATGGTTATATGCGATGAAATTTCACTGTATGTCTACATGCCCATCTAGGCACAATAATGTGTGAAAATTGAGAATATGCTCTCTCCAAATGTTAACGGGCTCAGCAGTATGCATTTATGCAATTTGAATAATAGATTAGTACAACGTTACAAGATGGCTACGATTTAGACAATGTCTAGTCCTTCCACTATGTCAATGCCCATGTCGGGATAGTGAAAATGTTTGACATAAAAAGATGGTTGTTTCCAGCGCGCCTGGTTACACCGAGGAAGGCGACTGCCGAAACGCGTCTGTTTTGAGTTCTGAAATAAATTGCATTTGAACTCATCCCCGCGAGTGCTTTATTTCACGCATATCAAGCACGAAGTTTGGAGCTGTTATAGATTGCGGGCGCACCCCTGCTGAAAAAGCACCCGTCCGCGAGTGCACGGAGGAGGTGAACTGTGGAGCAGCTATATATAGGCCCTGCGAGGCCGAAACGCGTCATGGCAGCACAACAAAAATAAATATCAAGCACAAAGAAAAAGAGGAGTCCGTTTCCATCTTTTTTGGCGTGAAACCAGAGACAAAGAAGGATAAAACTTACGTATATATATATATATATATATATATATATATATATATATGTTCTTGACCAAAAAAACCTGAATGATTTGTTCTCTTGAATTGGATTAACTTTCCCTCTCATTCCCGAGTTGACCACTACTTTTGTTACGTTATGATGCTGAAAGCTGTATTAATTGATATATCTTTATTTGGTGAATTAAAACTATACAGGTAAAAACCTTGAAACACAAATTGCATTGTTTCAAAATACCAAAAAAATCATAATCTTAAAACAACAAACTTATTAGCCGAACATACCTTAAAAAAGCTACAGACTCAAAAATGATTGCTGCTATAAATTGTTAACTTAACAGTCATCGAAAACCTATGGTATAAAAACGCACAATTTAAAAAGTGGGAAAGTGATTGGTTCACATACATTCTAGCTCCATTCCTTCTTAGTCTAAATGTGCCACAAAATAAAGAACGGGAGGGAGTTGAATTGGAAACAGGTGAAGCGGAGGGGCGGAGACATGTTATAGGAGTTGAAAAAGTAGAGAGAGTAGAAAGTTGAACAGTTGGTTGGTTGTGAACATGTCGGGAAGATGTTCGCTCTTACAGTTTGAAGGTATGGATTAGTGTTAATGTTGTTGTATTGATGGGCACGAGCGAGATTTGAAGTAAAAGTCGTTTGTATAGGAGTGATTAGTGAAAGGATGTAGAAGGTGGATGTGAGGGGTAAAACAAGGGAAGGTGGGTAGTTTCTGGGAGAAGAGGACCTGGGTGTTTATAAAGAGGTAGTGTTAGGCTACGATTCTAGCGGGAATACGTTGATTATGGGGTGACGTGTAAAATGAGATCTTTTATGTTATGTGCAACATTGAATGAGTCGCAGTGGTGTAAACACACAATCTAATTTATGTGTTTTGAATTTGTAGAGAACCCCTGACGAAGGGCCGGAAAAGGCCCGAAATGCATTGGGTAATTAAGATCAACGGTTGTGGATAACTTAAGCACACTTTCGTGCTCCAAAATAAGGCCTGGATTGGCATTTTTGCAGCATTAAGATTATAGTGAATACGTAAGCGCCTCTCATGTGCCATGAGGAAAAGCAATGAAGAATGACAAACTTTGGATAAAAATGAGAAAAATAAAACTTTGTGCAACATGGTGAATTCTGTGGCATCTTTGTTATGCAAGGAAGATTAAGCTGTGCATCTGGATTTGGGGTGTCGTTCCGCTCCAGGTTTTTTTTCCACAAAATAATTAGCCATGGCAAGACCTATGACCTTGCTGGGCAACATTTGGAAATAAAGTTGGGCATATCCATATTCAGTAAAATTTAATGAATTAAGATGTGACACCGAGTAATAAAACAGAATGGTAAAACTTGCAGAACAAGAATAACTGCACTGTAGACTTAACAATGACTAAATCTCAAGGGCTGGTTGGCAGCTAAATAGGAAGAGCCAAATCCATTAAAAACTTAATAGGCAATACACAGCGTGCAGCCTAAAGTGTGTCAATAGAAATCTGTGCTGGTGATTAAGCACCCTGCAAAGATTGGGCTCAATAACAAGAACCGTCTTCAAAAGAACATAAGGATATAGTGACCATTTTGTAATTTTGCCAACTCATAACATCCCCTAGTCCCTAAAGCACACATTCTCCCACTCACAAACACATTCTACATGTAACACCATTCACCAACAAGCCTCATCCAGAAGCATAACCAACTTTGCCCCCAGCAAAGATCTCAAAAAACCACACCCTCATCTCTCACAAGCCCCATTCGCAAAATCTTCCTCTAACACTTTAACCACTCAGCACAACAAACACTAGTCAGCACCACACAAACCAACACATCCAGAACTCTCATGCACAGCCTTCAATGACTCTCATCAATCGCTGATTTTAGAGCACTAAAACTAGACCATCGCACTTCCCTACTACCTCTTACACATAGCCCTTACTCTTTCAATAAATTAAAAAGAAAGACAACCACCATCAATCACACAAACCCATACTACATTTCAACAGAACTCATAACTCACCTCTGAACACATCACTGAAACAAAATCATAAACCAACAACTACCTCACAAACACAATACAAATCATACTCTCCCTCCCATAAACCCCCCACAAATCTCAAAGAAACCTACTTGAGCATGACAGTTAAGGCAAGGAATGCCACAATTCCAGCACCATAACTCCAGCAGCACTTCTTATTTCCTCACCTTCCCATACACAAAGAACAAATCTTAAACAATAGTAACCACATATCCACAACAGCACAATGCATAAGACCAGTAAAATTCGGACACACACCCTTCCTTCCATAAAAGAAAACGATAACATCTAAATTGTTTGATTATGAATGCCCGTTCAATGAGCAAAAATAAATACTGCATATTTGACCACTGACAGATACAGAACCAGACATACTATTCATCACTGAATCCTGATTGGGGAAATACATGGCCCCAGTACTGCATGAAGCTATTCCCCCGGTTATCAAGCCATTACACATAACTGTGGAGGACAAAATGGAGACAGACCAGCCACTACTATTTAAGAACACCATAACAATCACTAAGTAGGAAGAGGTAATAGTACAAGGTTGTGAAGCCCTCCTTGCTAGATGCCAACGAAGCCCCACTTTCACCTGCCTCTTTTTCTACAGACCTCCACCCAAAAATGGAGCTTTTACTCATCTATCAACAAAACTGTCCAATATATCTATACTTGGTGACTAAGCATCTGGTTTGATTAACCAAATATGCCTCAACCTAATGCTATCAGCCTATCACATGTGGTCTAAATATACATACCGAACAACAAATTGTTGAAGCCACCCACATAGCAGCTCACACATTGACAATTTTCTCAATCTTGAATTAACCACCTTTCAACAAATACTCAATTGGAAAAAATGAATTAAGTAGAAAAATTCTATGAATGGATGTGCTGAGCCTTCAACATAATATTGCCAAAAAAAATAAAGGACAACTCTCAATTACTAAGCTTCTTAATGCCATTAAATCAGGATCACAGTTAGCCCCTTTTCCACCTTTGCTTTTTGGCAAACATGGTCCACAGTTTCTGGAAATATTTACTCAACATCTGAATGCCTAACTTTTAGAAGTTCAAGTTCCCAAGAAGACGAAACAAGCAATGGTAATGGGTTTGCTAAAAAAAAAACGAATCTTAACCTTAACTGGTTCAGTTACAGGCCAATTTTGCTCTTGCCTGCATAGGCCAAAATTTGGGAAAGTCATGTAAACAAACATTTCACGGCGTTCATTGCATCAAATGGTCTTCTCCACCCCTCCCAATCAGTTTTCAGAGTCGGCTATAGCACGGAGTAAGCCCTACTTGGCATCACTGAACATCTAAGGCTCTAGTTAGATAAAGGTGGTACAGCTGCTGTGATTCTTCTAGATCTTAGTGCTGCATTTGACACTGTAAACTATAACACATTCCTCCAAAAACTAGAGGAGATGGGTGTGCATGGCAAGGCCTTGACCTGGCTAAGTTCATTCCTGCAGGACCGCTCCTTTCAGGTTCATTCTCAACAGCATTGTACAAAGTCTTACCCGCTATCATCGATCATACCTCAGGGCTCTACTCTTAGTCCGACCCTGTTTAATATCGATGTACGGCCAATTGCGGATATTGTGGAGAGCTGCGGTCTTACTCTCTTTTCATATGCTGATGGCAACCAGATTGTTGTCTCCCTATCACCTCAGGAGAATCGCAGTACTGACGCGTTAAACATCTGCCTTAGGAAAGTGATGGCTTGGATGATCTCTAACTCCCTCAAATTGAATAGGTATAAGACTGAGGTTCTATTAGTGGACAACCAACCTCATGTCTGGGGGCCCAATTCGTGGCCTGAGGTTCTTGTTGCATCTCCAATTCTGGTACCGGTTGTTAACAATCTCAGTTTCTGGCTAGACAACAAGCTCTCAATAAACCATCAGATCCCCAAGGTTGCATTCACCTGCTTTGGAGTTCTAAGATGGTTAAGGAAAATAATTGAATGCCTTCCTGTCGCTGCCCAAAAAAACAGTGATACAGGCTTTGATTATCTCCAGGATGGAGTATGGCAACATTCTCTATTTGGATGTCCCCAAGGCTTCACTTAAGAGGCTTCAGGTAGTTCGAAATGCGGCTGCAAGACTTCTACTTTACCCCTCAAAATAGACATCTACAGCCAGACTTATTCATTATCTCCACTGGCTTCCAATTGAGAACCAAATCAATTTTAAAGCCTTTTGTTATATGCATAAATGTATGTCATTATCTCAGATCTTTGGTGTAGCCCTACATGTCAAATTATCCCCTGCATTCTGGTACTTCCATTCTTTCCTCAGTTCCCAGAGTGAGGAGAACCCATCAAGGGGGGTGGACCTTCTTTTACCTGGGTCCCAAGTTGTGATCTTTGAGATCTTGTTGTTCTCTTTCAGCGTTTTGTAAGCTGTTCAAGACCTGACTGTTGTGAATTCTGTGTGTGGTGTTAGATTTGATTGATGTGCAATGAGGTTACTTACCTCTGGGAGACGTTTTTTGGGTAGCTATAAAACTCAAATAATAATAATAACACTTCAAAACAGATGGCTAAGGTCAAAGAACCACAAGACAAAATGTTTCTGTACGGACAACCACAGAATGTACAAATCATATATCAAGATGGCCAAAAAATCCACTCCTCAAGCAGCATCCACAATACCAAATGACCAGCCAAGAAACTCCATAAAATTCTATCTGAATTTTGTAATTGAGAGACCTGTCAATCCTGTCGTTAGTTTTCACAAGACTTCTGCAATAAACTAGCAATGCATCATCTGAACAAAGCAGACACAGAATTCTTATCAGCCACCCAAGAGAAAGACTTTCTCTCTTTCTATAGAGTCAACAACAATCCCTGCAGATACTCAGCCTCCATCTGTATCAGCCTTCCAATAAATTACAACCTAAGAATTTGGAGACTTAGTAAAAGCTAGTAGCCAAGCTGGCTACCCTTCAGACCCCTGCGCGCCACAGATTTTCAAAAAGAGCTTTCAAGCAACATCTGCATCTATCCCACTCAGAATTTAGGGGTGGGCGATAAATTCCGCTTCGCGGGCAAAGTTTGCTGAGTTTTGCGCACTCCGCATTACGTTTGAAATGCGGAGTTCTAGCAAAACTCCACCAACCACCACATGTGGGAGTTTATTCTCGCATGTGGCTCGTCAACACTAAGTTGATAAGCGAGAATTGGTGCCCCTTGCATGATTTTTGGGCACTAGGTCGGCACCCAGTGGGATTTTCTCAACGCAGGCGGTCGTGGGCTGTCGCGAGCATTTGTGGTGAGAAAGCTGCAGCTTGAGTAGAAAATCTACTCAAGAGGCAGCAAAGAAGCAGAGCCCTCTGTGTGATGCTGTTCATGCTGATTTTGCAGCGTGAAAATCTGCGAGTTCCACCCCCCCTATCAGAAATGTTATTAACAACTCCTTAAAAACAGGAACTTTCACAGAGATATTAAAGACTGCATTTATAGGACCACTACTTAAGAAGAACAACATGGACCAATTTCCAATGTGCTTTTCCTTAGAATACTTATGGAAAGAGCAGCCTTTCACAAGATTTCAGAATTTATAGACAAAATCAAACTATTCTCAGATTGGCAAACAGGATTCTGCCCAGGTAGAACTGCCTGAATCAGGCCTTATCTTAATTTGGGACAGCCTCAAAAACATAGTTGACAAAAATGGTGTTGTTGCATTACTATTCCTGAACCTTTCAGTAGCTTTTGACACAGTACACCATGACACATTATGTGTTAGACTGAAAGGAGGTGGTATAGTTGGCATCACCCTCAATTGGATTTCCTCTTACCTAAACAACAGATCACGCCAGATTCACACACCACCTTTCTCTTCAAGTCTTTACTGAATAAAAACAGGAGTTCCACAAGGATCTATCATCTTATCTCGACTTTCTAACATATACATGAAACCACTACTAAATGTTATCAACAGTTTCAAACTCACTTGCAACAACTATCCAGATGTCACACAGATAATTCTTAAACTGGAAAGCCCTAAGGATCTAGGAACACCAAAAGTCACACCTGCCTCATAGCCATAGAACAATGGGTGGCTTGGAATCACCTCAAGCTGAATGCATCAAAACTGAAATACTGACCTCTGGTGATGGTGAAAAACTATGGGCCTAATTAACAGAGGGCCTCTGTACTCGAGGCAGAGGCCCCACAGTCGTGCGGGAGTCTCCACACTCAGGGCGGAATCTACAGAATGAGAATTCTCATTATGGTTTTAGGGAAGGCATGCTGGCCGTAGAACATTGGTTGAATCTGTATCTCATTGTGGGTAAATATGTAACTGCTATGCTAAGAAGGGCCTGATTTATTTGGCTTTTATGGACCTCAGCAGTGCTCTGATAGTGCTAATCAGTCCAAGCTGTGGAATATCTTAGTCAATATTGGTCTATCGCTACCCTTGGCGAACTTCCTCCGTGCTTTACATAACAGGGTCAGTGCCTCCTTAAGATATGGAATGTACAGAACCCTTGGGCCTGTCCTGGTGTTTGCCTGGGTTGTGTCCTCTTACCTAAATTATTTCTTGCATATATTAATGGGTTAAGTTTGTTTTTAATATCACGGGGGTAGACATGCCCAAGGAAAATTCGACTTTTATCCCAGCCCTTACTCCATGCCGAAGACGCAGTTCTGCTTTCCTGCACTGCCCTGTCTTAGTGGTCTCATTGATGCATTTGCACTCTTTATGGACAATCTTGACCTAGGTAAGACACATTATATGGTCATAGGGAAGCAAAATGCTAAAATTAGGCCAATTTTGATTAAGGACAAAACTTTCATGAGGGTCATTGAGTTTCCATACCTAGGTATAACCTTCGATTCTAGGAACTACTGGTTGCCATGTCTTGCAAACCGCTGCCTGTATTTTAGCCAATCTGACATATGGTGCAGCCATATGGGCATAGCGGGACTTCTTTAGGCTCCAACAGGAGGATTATTGTTTTTGCCAAAGATTACAGGGACGTAGCCCTACCAGCTCACAATTCTTTCTTCACGAAAAACTGGGCTTACCATTTGCTGAAGATCAAATTAAAGTTGCTGCGCTCCTCTTGTGGCTGGCGGTCTGGAGCAACCCACACACATCACTCAACCGAGAAGTGATCCTAGATTGCTTAAAATATGATAACGGGTTAAAGATCCCTTGGCTGGGTTATATAAAGAGAACCGCTGAAGCCTTGAGTAGGACAAGTGGAGTAAGATAAAGGTGTTATATATGATATATGAGCTCTGCCTCAGATGCGAGAGAGCTCAGTGTTTTGGCCAGACCAACAATGAGAGAATACTTAGCCATCAAAGTCTGTTATGGCCCTGAGCCGTACCTTTCCCTAGAGCACTTTACTTTTTTCTGTTGTTATTATAATCCTTTCAGGCACCACTATTTATTGCCTATCCTTAAAGATGATGGGTTTCAGCAACAAAGACCGGCTTTTTCTTTCCTTCGCATGCTGTCTGAGCTATGCTGTGGGAGGATTTTTAAAAGGAGCTCTGCATTGGCATAATTCCATGGATTTCTAGGTATTTCTATGTCTGTTTTATATCATTTTTTGTTTATGGTCTCTATGGGGTTTTAAGATGTGCTGTTTTATTGTTGATTTATATACGGACGTTATTATGAACCTATGTATGTTTGTGTCTTTTATGGCCTGAATATGGCCAAATAAAGACTATTTGACTTGAGTGCAGATTTGGCCTTCAGTATTTTGGGCCAGATTCTCAAAATTTCTTTGACTCTACACTTTTTATGACTACTCAAGTGCACAGGTGTCCCAATCGACCTTCTATACAATGAAAATACTTAGACGCATCTTTCCACATCTTGGATTTCCTCAAAAGATACAAGCGACAACAGCATTCATCCTTTCAAAACTTGAGTATGATAATAGACAATAAAACAGCACTCAACTCTCAAACAGAAGGCCACAAAAAATCAAAATCTCAGCAGCAAGACTGCATATGAATGTAAATATACAAATCCACATCCCTCTGTCCTGAAGGCTCTACACTGGATTGAAACAGCAAAAAGATCCTCTTTCAAACTACTTTGCATCACTCACAGAGTTATTAATGGCAAAGAACCACAATATTCTCACCCCAGAAACTTACATTGCAGACTGGCACCAAACCTAATAATCCCTGCTTATAGGAAGAAAAACATCGGTGCCAATACTTTGTGCAAGCGGTAAAACATTGGAATTCTCTATCTGAAAAGATCAGAGACACTGAAAATCACTCAGAGTTCAGAAAAGATTGTTAACACTTGGTTATTACCAATGTGCTCCAACAAAGAATAATTCACATATTCTCATTTCCTGCCTACAGACGATTCTCTAAGATCAAGGAAGTGCTAAATCAGCAGCATCCTTTTAAAAAACAACCCCTAATATCAGGGAGAATCACATCCCCTAGAAACTCAACACCCATGCACCTTTCTCAGATACAACGGTATGATCAATACAAAAACAATTTATTGTCCACTCCACAAAATCTCAAAAGATTTACCTAACAAACCACTATCCAGGTCAACCAAATAAGTCAGTACACCATATTAAACAACATATGAAAAGTCAAACAGTTTCGATAATGTTTACTATATATGTAAAAAGAACTGACAGTATCCACACCATCAAAAGCAAAACAGGTGAGCAAATTATATCATCTATCGACAGGTATTAAACTTTCAGCCCTTCTTTCTGCTCTTCCCACTTCCTTAGTGTTAGACCTATCATCCCTAGGGTGGTCTTTCCTCCAACTTTTTGCCTTTTGCCTCTCATTTTTTGCAGATTCTTTTTGCTGGACTTAGGACTCTGAGCACTTTACCACTGCTAACCAGCACTAAAGTGCTTCTCCCCTAAATATGATGACATTGATGTAAACCTGATTGGCATATTTGAGGTACTGGTAAGTCCCTTGTATAGTTGTATACCATATACCCAGGACCTGTACTTGAAATGCTACTAGTACGCTGCAGCAGATTGTGACACCCACAGAATTAGCCTTTCAAACCTGTCTCAGGCCTGCCACTGCAGTTCCTGTGTGTGCAGTTTAGTGACACTTCAGCTTAGCATTTAAAACTACTTGCCAAACCTTAAACTCCTCGTTTATTACATATATGTCAACCCTAAGGTAGGCCCTAAGTAACCCTAAGGGCAGGGTGCCATGTAAGTAAAAGGTAGGGCATGCTCTTGGATGTTTTGCATGTCCTGTTAGTGACAAACAGCCCATTTCATTTTTCACTACTATGAGGTCTACCTCTCTCATAGGTTAGCATTGGGAATTCCCTTATACCTTTTTAAGTGGTAATTCCTGATTAGAGAGGAGTAGTTTTTGTTGTTTCATATGTTTGGAATGGTATTGATAAATCCTACTCGCTGGTGAAGTTGGATTTAACATTACTGTTTTAGAAATGCCACTTTTTGAAAGTGGGCATTTCTCTTTCCTTACTGCTCTTTGTGCCTCACAGCCTGTCTCCAAAACACATCTGAGTTGGGTGACAGCTACACTTTGTGTATTCCCTTTAGACAGCCAAAAACACAGGAAGGTAAGGCCCATCTGCATTCTGAGCACTCAACTGCATTCATCTGCATTCTGATGGGTTATCTTGGGCAGGGAGGAATGGGAGGGGCTGACACTTACACTTCAATAGTCAGTGTCCTGTCCACACAGAAACCACTGATTTACTCCCCAGGGTTAGACTGGCAGACAGGACTGGGTTGAAAGGGAACCTTGTTTATTTCAGAGAGTTCTTTTGAAGTCACCTCCTACATCAAAGAAATTGTTGGGTATACGTACTAGGTCTCTGACCCCCTAAAATCAGACACTTCTGGATCTTGAACTGAACCTCTGTCAGAAGGACTGCTGAGCTCCTTAAAGGACTCAACTGGACTACTTTTCCATAAGGGCTGTTTTTCTCCTTGTTGCCCTGCTGCCTGCTGCACCCTGACTCTGCTGGAAGGAAAGGTGGACTCTGCCTTCCCTCCAAGTGATCTTCAAGGGCTGGTTGGCTTACCCCCTGTGTTCTGAAGCCTCAGGGACACAAAAGACTTCTTGCAATTCTGCTCAGAATTCTACAAAAACCGACGCATTGCGTCGACTGCGTGAGAAATTCCACCACATCGTCCTTTGATGCCGACGCAGAGGCTGCTCAACGAGAGCTGTTCCACAGCCTGCTCAGCTCACTGACGATGCTCTGCATGGCCTGACGATGAGCATTGAATTCACTTCAACGGCGCTCGATGTCGATGCGGGACCCCCTTTTTGGCGGCTCAACATGGATGCAGTAGATTCTCGACAAATCCAAAAGCTCCATCCAAGGTATTTCTTCAGCTGGACCTGTCCAGGTCCTGTAGCAGGACTGACTCCATTGCGGTCGGCCTGAACTTTGGATTTGTACCAGTCCCTCCCAACCTCCAGTAACCTTTTGACCACTAGTAACTTCAAAGCACTATATTTGCATTTAATCTTTAAAATGTCATATCTTGACTTCTGCTGATTGGATCTGTGTCATTTTGTTCTCATTTTGGTCAGATAAATATTCTCAATTGGTCTAAATCTGTGTGGAGCATTTTTGTGGTGTATTAATTGTGTTACTGTGTGTGTGTTGCACAAATACTTTACACATTGCCTTTGTAAATAAGCCTGACTGCTCTATGCCAAGCTACTAGAGTTTGAGCACATTATGAGTATTATGTATCTAGCTTACCCTGACTACAGTGGTGGTTCCTGCCTGGCCAGGGTGCATACCTCAGCCAACCAGGAATCCCATTTCTAACATTTAGATTGCATCCTATGTCAACATTCCAAAAACCTGCATGAAAATAACCAAATTTATATCTAGTGATTATTGTCTGTCCTGACTTTCTATTTGGATGATCTTCTCCTTACACTCCATCCTCTGCATGCCTTAGTGCCTGAGTTTACCCTCCCCCTTCACATGCCTGCTGCCTTACACTCTAATACATTTGAGTAAACTAATCATACCCAGCGTTACAAATCATAAACTCCCCTTCTGAGCAACCATTCCAGCAAGACCAAACCTTTCTAACTTATTGGCTCACCCTGCTCCCATAAATTTCAGTGTCTCAATCAATTTAACCTTTCCTTGTTATCGCACAATATCTAACCTCCTGCACCCTATTTCCTCACCCCTCTTTTTCCACTTGTAATAACCCACTGAAATAATTTCACCTAACTCCTATTAATTTAATATATCACCACTTGAAAATGGAGGAAATTCTTTAGTTTCTAATTGAAATTGAAACTAATTGAATAACCAACAAATCTACAACCATAATTAATAAACACTAAATTAACCATTTATTTTGGGCTTGGAGTAGCGTGCTATCTGCCATAATGCACTTCAATGCTTCCTCAGCTGGTTTTCTCTTTGTTATCACTTAGAGCAGGGATACTCAAATTTGCAGCCCTCCTGACAGTTACATGTGCCCCCCTAGTGAACAGTAGCACTTGGCTGATGTTTACTTTTCTGAGCACTAACATTCAGAAAGATGTTCAACAAATAGTAAAGGAATTATATGCACATTAAATGAAGTAAAGGAAAAATGTACAGATAGGGTGCTGCACCACCTATTTTTTATGAACACCATGTTTAAAGACATCCTGCAACAAACGTACAAAAATATAATAAAGCATCTTCTAAATTTAAAAAAGCATATTTCTTTAACATACAGAAGTATTTCAACTTAGTTCATAACATTATATCACTGCGTTGAGAGGCATTTATTTAACGCAATTGTTTTCAAACATGAACTTAGGAACATTCATGCCTTTCCCTGCCCTCAGGATAGAGCCATTTGTGAACCAGGAATTAAGTGAATTGTCATGTGCACCCTCTGTGTGGCCTAGGTTGTTGTTATACATGGAACAGCATTACAGTATATTAAATCAAAGACAATCGAGAGTTTTACAAAGCACATATCCTAATCTCATTTATTTCAAGGTGCTCCTATATGTAACAATGAAGAAAAAAGAGGCAAAGTGAAATAAAACAACTGCCTGGGATCACACAATTTGTTCAAGCAAGAAAGCCATAAAATGATCCAATGATTTTTGGTTTCACATTGTTCAGCTCAACCACTAGATGATAACTCTTTCCCTCGCTCGTTTTACATTAATAGTTAATGCTTTGTCTTTAATGCTTGGCACCAGGGTGAGGTAGAAGAATGGCAACTCAGGTACAGCATAAGACAAGATTGTTAAATCTGTCTCTATTCCATTGACCGGGGGCTTAATTGAGAGGCTGGCATTGTATGAAACCCTAAAAATAACTCTATGGCTCACAGTCTGCACCATGTAGCGCTTTGCTCCCCCTATTTCCACCTTCCAACCACCCCACCACATCCTTCACACCCTCCAAAAACTCCACGCTGCTGGCATCAATGAGGCCTTCAGTCACAATGCAGACAGTACTTTTCGGCCCCTGCAGAAATGTTTGTGAGTACTCCTGACAAAGAGGCACAGAACTTATTTAGTCACAGACAGAAGGCTTTGATCTATTGTTGAGGAGTTTACCACTTTACTTAGTGTATATTGGGGACTGAGTAAAAGGTCCATGCTAATCATAAGTTGTTCATAGAGATACTTACCACAAAGGGCACTCCGAGCATCATAAAGCTGCAGTATTATTTACACAAATTTGTGGACAAAGTTGAAATATGTTATTTGAAAAAGGAATGTGAACACTGATGTTTTGTTGAGGATGATCACAGAGGGGTATAAGTAATCTGAATGAGACCATCATGGCATACTAGGAGAATGTGTTGTGTGTGGGTAAAAGGAGGCTGAGTCATATTTAGTGGGATCAATGTATGAGAGAGGATGGGCTACTGTCTAATTTGGAAAATGTTGTAAAGAACAGTGACAAAGAATACATAAAATACATTCTATTGATGAACCATGTAAGCATGTGGTGTTGGAATTATCATGTGAAGAAGCTTGCAGGTGCTTCCTAAGATTATGAGGGAGAGTGTTTTGTGCTTGGGACATGTGGGTCATACTGCTACGAATTCTACTGCTATGACGAACATTAAGTTGGATTTTTTGTGTTACTAGATTGAGTTGTTCAGTATTCTGTGAAAGAATGCTTGTAGTAAGTGAATAGTGAGAAATCACATTTACAAAAGCCCCTTGTCCTTTGAAACTTGAGGAAATGCAGGAAGACCAGTGGTCTAAGCTGGTATTGGAAATGTGAGCTCCATTTGCTCTTCCATATTGCATTTGCGAACAAATTGTTATGTATTTTTGGATAAATTAGTATCATCATCCCATAAATATCCTTCCATAACAGTATCACAGGAGATGGAAGGATTTCTATGAGATGATGGTGTGAATTATACAAATCTGCTTTTACATCTACCTAGGCCTCCAAGGTGAAGATTAGGATTTTACCACCAAATTGATCCCACCTCTGGAGTCTGAAAGCGTGACTAGACGCCAAGGAAAAAAATGATTCAAAATCTTTATTGCCATTAGGTAGCACCTGTATCTCATGGGAAGTAGAGACTTTTCTGCCCCCGCCACCACGAAGGTCACAAACTTCTACTAGACATCAGGGAAATTGAAAAAAATATATGATTGAGAAGAGGCCAGTCAATTCTAGCGTTGGGCCACACTCCTTCATCTCCTGGGCAGTAAAGATTTTTCTGCCCCTTCACCCCCCTTCCTCCTGTATGGCAAATCAGAGCTTTTACCCCAGTCAATTGCTCTCAGAGGCAGAAAGGCCAGCTAGATACCAAGAAAGTTGTGGTGGAGAGCTAGCCCCTCTGGCATCAGGCAGCATGCCTATCTCCTTTGCCAATTTCCCATCTAGCCTCATTGGTGGACAGATTGTGGTAGGCACCAGGTACAATATTATGTAAAACTGAGAGTGGGTATCCAGCCTCCGTGGCACAAGAAGGGCCTTCCTCAGGTCTCACTCGACCATCTGTTTTTTCCTTCAGGAAGCAGACCAGGAGTGTTGTACCCTGGTTTGCCCCTCTCGGGGGGACCTGAAATGCCCCATGAACAACAGAGCTCCTTTTTCCTTGTGCAAAACATAAAACCTGAATGGTCTGCCTGACTTCCTGGTGTGAAGTGTGCCTTTATCTGGACTCTCCACTCCCCCCCCCTCTTCCCTGGGAGGCGCATATTATGAGTGCTAACTATAGTCTGCATCATAGGGGAGATGGGGGTCACTAACTACAAGGGAAAATTTATTTTCTGTAAATGTGAAATTTATAGGAACTGCCTCCATGGTTTATTGCTGTGCCCCAACCACCAAGCTACCTGCATAACACACTGTCAAAACGAGGCCACATGTGTGGTGCCATGTCCAGCATGGGAATATATTTTGGGCCAACAGATGTCAGCAAGGAGGAGGTTGGCTGCTGTTCGTGCTCCTTTATGGTAATCCATATAAGGTATTATCCATTGCCTACTGCTGGGGGCCCTTGCCTGGTTGTGTCCTTCTTCTACAAAATTGATGTAGCAATTAACCATTAAATAAAAAGTAAACCACGCAAGATTTCAAAATCCCAGTGGCCAATTTGTTCCTGAAACATATAGGGGCCTTAGGCCATGTCATAGGCACAGGTTCAAGCCAAAAAATGGCTTCTTTGTCTGCTGTTTGAGTGGAAAAATAAAGCAATTTTCAGATTTCAATGGGCTCCTCTGTGCACTGGGCCCTGGTGCCAATGTGCCTGCTGCACCAATGGTTGCTACGCCCCTGCCCACAGGTTTGCACCACACCCAGTGAAACTATTATTCTAAGCACTCTTAGATTACCAGTCAATGGCAGAAATCCTACCATCCAGTGTCCCTACACGTCTACTTGAAGGAGCCGGGTTCCATGTTCTAGATCTGCTCTGGAACCTCAGGTCGATGGGACTTTTTATCAGCATGAAAGCGTGGAAGGGAGAAAAGTCGTTAGCCAGTTAATCATTTCAGTTTCAAATTACCATGAGTCCTAAGAATAACAGACTCCAATTAAGTTTAGTTGGTTTATTACAAAGCCAAGAATAAATGAACATACAGGCACCTCAAAGTGAGGTGTAAAAATACATCGTAACTAATACAAATCCAAACCTACAAATGAAAGTAAGGCGGTGCAACATGCACAAGATATTCAATTTGAGAATCAGGATACAAAAGATGGCTGAGCCAACATTGAGATTCCCCTTCGTTGGGAGTTTGTGGGTATAAAGCATTAATCTGTCCCTACACTACCGCTAGCATGACATCCCTACATAGCATTTCCCAAGGCAAGATCCATTAAGGTGTCAGTGTAGTTCCTATTTCCCTAATAGGCTCTGCGCATTGGAATAATATACCCTATAGGCTTGACATAGGACTGAGGTCGGTATGTCCCTATCGAGTATATTAAACTTAATTACTTTGTGCCAGCTAGCTCAGAGGCCACTAGAAACTCCTTGAAAACAAGAAGGGAGTAGTTTCTGGCAACCGTATAAACATGACTACTTTGTTTCCTTTTAGAATCGGAACATGTCTCAGAATCGTGGAAACAATAGATAACAGTTTCACTCAGCTAATCGTGCATGCTTAGTTTCCTCAGAGTTACACAGAAAGAATAGACGGGCGTTTCAATAAAAGGTTTTATTGAACAGTCTTGTTTCTCATGTAAGAGATATGCGCTGTTATGATCACAAGACAGTATGCAAGATATATAATGTACAGCGTAAGCAGTAGAAATAAATAATACTGCGCTAGCATTATCTTTTAGCATATATTCACATACATAAATAACATGAGCTAAAAATGCGAGCAAATACTCTGCGTCTCTAAGCTAGTTCTACCCCAGTGTACCTAACCTAGGTGTAGGGCAAGGTAAGAAGTAGGTGAAGTATTCTCTAGTATGGTATACTAAGAGTATGTTAAGTCTAGTATGCCAAGAGTCCCTCTAGGTTCTAGTCAGCTCCATACCTTGAGAATGAGAGAGGTGGGAATCTCCTGCCGGATCTCAAACTCTAACACCCCGCGAAGGGAGTCAGAACACTGGTAGCTGGATTCTTCTGCGAGCAGGGATGACAGCGTCTCCTCAGTGCGTCAGGCCAGGATACGGGCTCCTCTGAAGTCGAGGTCTCCTCTAGCTTGCTTGGGCAAGGGAAGGTATATTTATACCTGGTAGGTACTTTGGAATGTTAGCATTGATGTGAAGCTCGGACAGAGGAATACGTCCAGGAATGAACCCTTCAAGGTATAGCGGTTCATGCATAATAGATGAGTTCTGGAGAAATAAATAATCCTGTGCTAGGGAACTCCCAAGAGCTTACGGGTCTGGTTTCTAAGAACTCGTTGTGACGTTAGGGTGGACGGATGCCGGTGACCATGCCTGTAGTTTGGAGTGCACGGCTAATGCCTAAATAAGGACTGGGATTCTGTGCCTATATAAGGGCAATGCGAATTGTGCCTATATAAGGACATGTTTCAGGAAAACCTATATACGGACACCTAAAGCGGAATACAACAGTGAAGCCTTCCTAAGAAGTCTCTTCACATCAGATGGGTCAAGTAGCATAAAGCTACAGAGCTCATTCTAAGATGCTCTCTCTCTCTCAAGGCAGGGCAGAAGTTCCCGGACACTTTCCCTAGTTACGATACATCAACACCACAAGTAGTATCCCTTGATCCTCTGCAAAATCACGCCATCCAATCAGGCCACCTCCTCGTAGGTTACTTTCCGTTAGGCAGCGATGCTCCCAAGCCTTGGCAAAATGACCTTGATTCCCAGGCCTGCTCCGATGAGAAAGTACAACAGTTCTTCATTATCAGTATCAGCGCTCATTTATCCTCTTCTTCCTAAGCCTAACTCCTAAAACAAAGACAATATTCTAGCTAACAAGGATGAATTTTCCACCTGCAACAGAAATGGGAGAAAGAACAAATCCAACATCCACATGAAATTCGTCTATTAAATCTAATGCGAGCGCTTCCGGGAAAATGTGTTTCAGGCTCTACAGAAATTGGCCAACATAAGAAATAGCACACAGGCCTTTTGAAATTACATATAAATGAAACACTCTTTACTGAGCACTTCTGTATCATCACGTTACGTAAGCATAACAAATACGTGAATAAATGTCAGCAGCATACACAATTTCTGCACGTTAATGTTTTCAGCGGAACACATATGAATTTCAACGTCAATTTCTTCATGTTTATACTGAAAATATCCCTAATACACCACAATTCACGTTATTACAGTTCACGTTCTACTGTCGCAGGTTAATACGACAAATGATTATATGCGGGTGCGGACTACCCGTGATCATGATGCACCTGTAGAAATGAAAGGTGAAATTTGCGCTACATCATACTGATAAAACAAGTATCTCATGTGTGGGCGGACCTATCTAAATGAATGGATCAAAAATGCAGGTATGTGGCATCAGACTGACACACTGGCTACTGAGAAGGGGGTTGGAGAAGAGACACTAGTCTACTTCTTCTGATGTTCCTTCACTGTTTTGATTCCAAATTATCTTGAGAAATGTAGTTTGATGGTTTCTTGCTGCCCTAAGACAGAAGACAACTGCATGATACTCATCTCTGTGTCTCTTGAAAAAACATTACTTCCTTTCAAATTAATTATCAAATTCAGTCTTTGATAAAAGTTTTTTTTCCAGTGCATTGATATACCCCAAGTGTGTTTGGCTGCCGCTGTAATTAATATGAGAAGCACAAGAAGGTTGATTGAGTATGAAAATATTTCAAATAAAGCAGATGTCTGCTCAGCACCAGCCTTGTGTGCAGTGTTTGCCTTTGAGTCAGTTGGGGCCTGATGCTAATTACAATATGTATAGTGTACATGTTTTTCTAACGAACAAAACAGCTGAATAAATATGGATAACTCTTCCCACTGTAAGCATAATCTTGTGCAAGGGTCATGTAGCAAACAAATCGCTCATCCATCAGTAATGCGGAAGATTGTCCCTAAAAGCCATTTTACATTCAGCTCATCATCCTGTGTTAGGGTCGAATATAAGTATAAAGCTGGTCATGCATTTATGAGAGTTGAAACTTCGATAAAAAAGTATACAGTTTTTTTGGTAAAAATGTTCAAGGACAGGCTTACTAATCACAAACATAAATATAGTGAAATGTGATTTATTTTTTTGGTGTCTGATCCCTGCATAAAATTATTGTTAGCATCAGGAGTCCTGCAAGCTTCTTTCTTGCATCATAATAAATTGCTCATGAGTCTTGTTTCAGCATGGGTCATAGGGCCTGGTTGTTCCCTATCAGTGATTTTCACTGCCATTGAACTTTGCCCACAGCGCTCTGATCTCATGCACCTACCTTGGCTCGACAAACCCCTCCAGACAAGCCTTTCACCTCAGTTTGCAGCCAACGGAATTCAAAGCCCAACCGAAGCCTGTTTAAGGGTGATTATGAGTCATTGCCTCGGCATGACTATCGCTGTCTTCTTCAATTGCAAACCCATCTCCATAACAGCGCTGGGTGTATCAGTGACATTTCACTCCACCAATTATAGCTTTCTCACTGTGCCACAAAGAGAGCACATCCTGTCCCTCATGAACAGCACTTACACCACGTGTAGTGCCAAGATTAGCCTTATCACTCTCAGGCTCTAAGAGTCGACTATAAGTCACTGCCACCACATATCTGTCACTCTCTGCTTTAAATGTACACTCATCTTCATGGCCAAATTAAGAAACTTCGAACTTACACTTCAATACTGTGAAGTACTCAAACTATTCCACTCTACACATCGCATTGTGCTCACGAGGGTACGATCTAAGCACTTTTCAAATACCTCTAGACATACACTTACACCCATTTCTGCTTTCTCGATCCCAAACTCTATCAGCTTCCCTCATGGGTCTCCAGGGCACCTTGTCCTGCATGAGAACTCCTCTCAACACCTCTTCCTAACCTCTCCCACCACTTTATGCCTCATGATGACCACTGTTCCATGAACACAGCATATCTGTGGTGCTCACTCATGTGGCACGCAACCTCCTTCTAGGTGACAAAAGCATATCTTTCCATCCATTCATACCCCCTTCTGCTTATAAGGTAAGGGGGCTTTGACACCTCACCAGTGGTATCAATGTGTATATAAATGCAAAGACACTGCATGTTTCAGTGGTCGGGTCAGTGATCAGATGATTGTCAAGCACCAGGCCTAGTTCATGGAAGAGTTCACGAATTTCAGTTGAAAGATTAAATTGTTGATTTTGTGCGTGAGTGGGGTTCAATTTGTAGCGTCCCAAAGTGGTGACATATATGTCAACAAGCTGGAACCTCAATAGATTCCCAAAGTGGCCTGACAGTTTCACATTTCGGTGCAGAGACAGAATATCGAATCAAAAATATCGACTTGCACAAATATCGAGTTGCAAATATCGTGGGTCAGAAATATCAACATACAGACTCTCGGGGTCAAGAACATCGGGCCTGATTCACAGAACTAACTTACGTCAAAAACGTAAAGTTAGTACTTTTTGGTATTCACAGAATACACTTACTCATTTTGGTATTCTCAGAATGAATTTACTCATTTCGGTATTCACAGAGTTAGTAGTCCTAACTTTAGACTCCTAAATGCCTTCTGAGAATACCGAAAGTCTTAAAGTTAGGATTTTTCTCAGTTTAGAGTAGTAAAGTTAGGACTCCTAACTTTAGGACTCTAAATGCCTTCTGTGAATACCGAAAGTCTTAAAGTTAGGATTTTTCTCAGTTTAGAGTAGTAAAGTTAGGACTCCTAACTTTAGGACTCCTAAATGCCTTCTGTGAATACCAAAGTCTTAAAGTTAGGATTTTTCTCAGTTTAGAGTAGTAAAGTTAGGAGTCCTAACTTTACTACTCCTAAACTGGAGAAAAATCCTAACTTTAAGACTTTCGGTATTCACAGAAGGCATTTAGGAGTCCTAAAGTTAGACTACTAACTTCTGTGAATACCGAAATGAGTAAGTTCATTCTGTGAATAACAAAAAGTACTAACTTTACGTTTTTTGACGTAAGTTAGTTCTGTGAATCAGGCCCATCGATTTTAGGGTAAGCAATATCGATGTTAAAAATATCGAAGTGTTTAATATCGTTAGCAAAAATATATTTGTTAAAAATATTGTTTGTTTATTAATGTTATGTATTTTAGTATATATTTTATATGTATGTGTTGTATGTTTTTTTGTATAAGAATTGTTTGTATTTTTAATATATGAGTTAAATTTTTAGTAGTAATTGTGGGTTTATAGGAGAATAGGGTGGGAAGTAATTTAATTATATTAAATTTATTGATTATTTTTTATTTATTAATATTTGTTTAATTGAGATCTTATAGTGTTAAATGTGTAAAGTAATTTATTATTAATTAATTAATAATTGGCTGTTAATTAATTTAAATTAATAGGTAATTAATTATAGTAATTGTGTAATTAATTGTCGGTGTGTGCTGTGGTGTTTATAGGTGTTAAGGGTGGGAAGTAATTTACTTTTAATTGATGAATTAATAATTGGCTGTTAAATAATTGTAAATAATTAATTGGCAATTATAGTAGTTGTGTAATTAATTTTAGGTGTGTGTTGTGATGTTTATAGGTGTTAAGGGTGAGAAGTAATTTATTTTTAATTGATGAATTAATAATTGAATGTTAATTAATTGTAATTAATTAATTAGTAATTAATTATGGTAATTGTGTAATTAATTGTAGGTGTTGTTTTGGTATTTATAGGAGTACAGGGTGGGAAGTCATTTGTATTTAATTAATTAATATATAGTTGTTAATGTTAATTATTTGATATGTTTTGGGTAAATGTTTTAATTTTTGTCTGTTGTTTCAACTTCTAAAGGGGTAAAGGGTGGGTATTAAATACATCTAATTACTTTATTATTAGTTGTTAATAGTAATAGTTTTTAATTTATAAATAAATTTTAATTGAGTTTAATTATTTTAGAGTTTAATTTGTGTGTGTATGTGGATGTCATAGTGTTAAAGGTGTGTAGTCAATTAATATTTATTAGTTTTTTTTAATTAACAATATTTCTTTAATTGATTATTAATTATGTTAATTTGGGGTAAAAATTCATTAAAAATGTTGAAGTGGTTTGTCATTGTGTGGTGTTATAGGGTAGGAAATACAATAAATACATTTTGGTATTAATTCATTTATTTGTTTGTAAATATTTTCTAGTTTAAATTTTTTTTATTTTATAAATGTATTTATTTTTTTTATATTATATATTATTTGTAGGTTTTTTATACGTAATAAATATTATAATATTTTTAATGTTTATATATTTAATGTATTTGATTTTTCATTTCTAAATATTATTTATTTATATTTTTATGATTCTTTAATAATTTTGAATGTTTTTTATTTTTGTTTTAACTGTTTGAGTCTGAATAGTAATTTTTGGTCTCTTCTGCTATCCAACACTTTCCCTACTGTTGCACTCACTGGAGTGGGAGTAGTAATTTCTACCCCTCTGCTATCCAACACTTTCCCTACTGTTGCACTTACTGGAGTGGGAGTAGAAAATGTTTACCCCTCCGCTATCCAACACTTTGCCTACTGTTGCATTCACTGGAGTGGGAATAAAAAATTTTACCCCTCCGCTATCAAACAGTTATTCTATTGTTGCATTCAGTGGAGTGGAATAGTAATTTTTACCCCTCCGCTATCCAACACTTTCCTTACTGTTGCACTGATTGGAGTGGGAATAGTAATTTTTACCCCTCCGCTATCCAACACTTTCCCTACTGTTGCACACACTGGAGTTGGAATAGTAATTTTTACAACTCCGCTATCCAACACTTTCTCTACTGTTGCACTCACTAGAGTGGGAATAGTAATTTTTACCCTCCGCTATCCAACACTTTCCTACTGTTGCACCTCACTGGAGAGGGAATAGTAATTTTTACCTCTCCGCTATCCAACACTTTCCCTCACTGTTGCATTCACTGGAGTGGGAATAAAACATTTTACCCCTCTGCTATCCAACAGTTATTCTACAAGTTGTATTCAGTGAGTGGAATAGTAAATTTTACCCCTCCGCTATCCAATACTTTCCCTACTGTTGCACTCTTTGGAGTGGGAATAGTAATTTTTTCCCCTCCGCTATCCAACACTTTCCCTACTGTTGCTCTCACTGGAGTGAGAATAGTAATTTTTACCCCTCCGCTATCCAACACTTTCCCTACTATTGCACTGTTTGGAGTGAATATTAATTTTTACCCCTCCGCTATCCAACACTTTCCCTACTGTTGCACTCTTTGGAGTGGGAATAGTAATTTTTACTCCCTCCGCTTATCCAATACTTTCCCTACTGTTGCATTCTTTGGAGTGGGAATAGTAATTTTTTCCCCTCCGCAATCCAACACTTTCCTTACTGTTGCACTGATTGTATTGGGAAATTTAAGGTTAAATATTTTTTAATAGTTTAATGTTTAAAATGATTGTAAAATGTTTTTTTTTATATTTAAAATTATTGATATACATATATATCTATATATATATATTATTTTTATATAATTTTAGTTTTAAAATAAATTAAAGATAATAGTTTATTAATTATTTTGAAGTAAATATATATATATGTATAAATTATTATGTTTGTGTGTTTATTTTTTTAATTAAGTTTATTTGCTATTTTTTGTTAAAATGTATATTAAATGTAATTTATTTTGTTAAAATTAATATTTAATATATATTATTTTATTTGATATATATATTTAAATCAATATTTTTTACATCTATATTTTTACATCGATATTTTTGTACTTACCTGTGTAGGTATGGGAGTCGATATGTTTGTATTCTATATTTTTTTTATATTTTTAACATCGAGGTTTTTGTCATCGATATTCTATCAGTGAACCGCACATTTCTTCTCTATCAAGTGCTTCAATATATTTTTATGATTCACGTGTTTTGTAGTTGTAAACAAACATATACAAACAAAATGAAATTGTATATTAAATAAAAGCAGATGTCTCTCTATGAACCTTAACCCATCCCACCCGCCATCATAAATTAAACCTAAGCACTGAGAGCAGGAGCACCGTGTCTGAAAATATGCGAAAACTTGACTTGGCTGTCTTCTCCTCTTTACGCTCTTCAATCTTGGCCTCCAGCCTGGAAGCCCAAAAAGTCCTCAATCAGTATATTTTTAATTTTCAACATTCAAGGAGGCCCGCGCTAACTGCCCTGCTTTACCGCAGGGAGTTCATGGATTTGGTAGACCACCACAGGACCAGGACTATGGGAAAATAGCACTCCTGACTTCGCACTCATGGGATATGTCTGGAGGTGAGGAACCAAAAATTATAGTATCAGATTCAACAGATTCAAACAAACTATGGGAGGCCAATTTAAAATCTATGCAAGCAACGGTAATGGCGCTTAACCACCATATCAATAAAATGGAAATACATGTAGACCTATTTAACACTTTGACAGTTTTTGTGTCTGACATCGATGAAAAACATGAAAAATTAAATGCCTTTTTAACGCAAGTACAAGCAAAAAATGATATCAATTTTACTATATGCTTGTGTAAAGAAGTAATCAACAAGCTGGCAAAGCTACCAGCAGTCCTTGAAGAAATCTTGGGGGGAGTAAGGAACTCCCCCACTTTAAACCCTGGGCAGCCAGCCTGCTTATCACAAAGTAATGTTTTAAACAACTCCGCTGCCCCTGGGAGTCTCGAAGAGCCTACTCCATCTTGTGTAGAAGAGACAAGAAAGGGAACCCCGCATGAAGACTATCCGAGTTGCAGGTTTAATCAAGTCCAGGAACTCAATACAGAGTCTAGAAAGGATGGAGTGGAACCAGTTTACATTCAGGCGCTCCCCCGCCTGACGAAGTGGAAAGAAATGCTGCGCAAAAAAATGATGGACGGAATGCTGAACAAATTAAACATTCATCCCCAAACAAGAGGTCTAGGTTAAATCCAGTTTGGACCCAGCCATATGCAAATCAGTCTTGACCCTGCTCCTCATGGGAACAGTCGAGCCCAAACTTCCAAGGCAAGTCCTCCTTGGACCGGAAACAGGCATCCTGGGACCGGATTCAGAGTATCACCCCTCATCAGCCAGGCTAGCTTGAATCCAGTGGCATAGTGAGCAAAGGACCCACGTCCTGGCATACACATCCCACTTTGGGCAAAAAATGCTGATTTGTTCAGCACTCCATCCATCATCTGTTCTTTTTGCTTTTGTCGCCCTAAGTGGGAACGGTATGCCTAGAGCATAAATAAATAAGAAATTGTTCCTCATCGTCGTCTGTCGAAATCCCTCCCCCCCCAGGCCCCAACGCTCTTACCTGCATGGGCCGCGGCTGGCCTAGACGTGGGCCCCGTGCTCACAGTGCCACTGAATTTAAGCTAGTCTGGCCGATGAGGGGTGATACACCAAAACTGGTCCCAGGATTCTTGTTTCTGGTCCAGGGAGGACCTGGCCTGGCAGTTCAGGCTGGATTGTTCCCATGGGGACAGGGTCAAGGGTTTGTTTTATGAAGTCACAAATGGTAGGCTGTGGATGGCACCCTTAAGGTGGGTTGCTAGGGGCCATAATAGGTGTGTAAAAAGAATTATAATGATCATATCCCCTATCCCGCTAAGTTTAGGTGGAGTCCCACAGGAGGGTCCTGGGTTTCTTAGGCCCACTAGACAGCAGGTACTTCAAAGATTATTGCCTGTGGTGTTATGCCTGTTATGCACCATGCACTTTATAGCCCTAAGTGCAGTGGCTGCCAGCTGATGTCAATAGGCCAGTCTTTTTTTAGTTATGTTTTATCATGTTTGTATGGCTAGCCTACTTTGATTAAGCTTGTTATGGGTGTCCTTTACATTTTTGGTCAAACTCTGCACGATAGAGTCTAGGTTGGGAGGTAGCTGCTTTTTGCACTTTTGGCACTTTAGTATCTACTATGCACCTTGTTTTGTACTATGCACCTTGTAAAAACAACTGTTAGGCGTTCAAGATCTAGGAGTCCTATCGTTAGTTGTTACATTGGGGGGTTTCCCTAAATCCTGTTGTAACTCTAGGTGGGTCAGGGGCAGGCCCCCGGAGGATTATGCTGCTTTGCACTTTGTACTTTACAGGACTATGGTTATGCTTGGGGTCCCCTCCTGGCTTTTATAGGGAGGGAGGCAAGGGGAGGCGCTAGTCTGGGCTCCTCCAGGAATAGGTACAATGCATTATGTTTTTAAAATTTGATTGAATGGTTACGTTAAATGGCTTGATGTGTGACTTTTTTTCTTTTTTTTTATGTTTATGGTTTTTTATTAACTAATAAACTTAAACTTACAAGTAATTTTCCGACAGGACAACTTTGCATGGTTCACTACTTAGCTTCTTGTCATCCACTTACTAAGATTTCAATGAGTCAAAGCCACAATGGGTGCACATAGGAACTGTGCAGGATTATTGGCAATAAATGAAAACAATGTGATTTTGAATAAAAAAGAGTTTTAAAAACCTCTGCACTGCTTCTGGATAATGACTAATACTCTGCAAGCATTGGCATAACTGAATGCATCAATTTGGAAAAGTTAAGATACTTGTATAGTGTTGTGATGCGCTTTTTTTAGGATTGTATCAATTTTTATTGTTTAAGACAAAGAAAAAAATATACAAGTCTTCCGCCTACAACCAATGGCCGGCAAAGAAAAGAAGGAAGGGGGAGGGCGGTAGGAAGAGGATAACAACCAACGATTTATACTTATAAATCAAATAAAATTAACTTTTCAAGCCATGCCCGCATGTTCCGTAATGATGTCTATGTAATCCTGTTTCCACCCCAATGTAACTTAAGTGTCAGGTTGTATGCCAGCTGTGAGGCGTAGAATGTGTAAGTATATCAGACAAGTGAGTTCTCGGAAGGTGTCGGACAAATATTTTAGGCAGGGGCCCCATGTCTTCTCGAATTTAGGGAGTGTTTGGTCCACAACTGCTGTTAGTTTCTCCATACTTAATAGATCCCAGAGCTTGTGCAGCCAGCCTAGGTGTGTGGGTGTGGAATCGGTCCCCCATCGGGAAAGCAAGACCTGTTTTGCAGCACACAATGCTAGGGTGATGGCCTTCCCCCTAGGAGAACGAAGAGGGTATGTCAAAGCGTTAGGAAGCTCCAAGAGAATGTAGCTAGGGAAGCGAGGTAACTCGGTCTCAAACATCTGGTCAATATCAGCCAGTATCTCTTCCCAATAACAGTGTAGTTTGGGGCAGTGCCACAGGAGGTGTGTTAGTGTACCTGAGTTGCCACAATGATGCCAGCATTTGTCATCGCACCCTTGCTTCCACCTGGCCAGGCGGGCAGGTGTGTAGTACCAATAGTGCACTAGTTTTAGGAGGGTCTTCTTCCCGGCTGCGCAGTGCTCTGATGTACGGGCTTGTTGCAGGATGTCTGTCCACTCTTTGTCTGTGAACATGCGTTCACATTCCGTTTACCATCTGGATCTTGCTGGCGACAGTAAGGGGGCAATCGAGGTATTAAAAAACTAATAGATATTGGACAGCAAACGCTGGTCATCGCTCTGTGTTAAGAGCCAGCGCTCGAATTGCGTAAGGGGTCTGCTAGCGTGGAGTCGCATGTCAGGTTGAGTCACCCAGTGATGAACCGCTGCATATCACCATCGCTCCGAGTCCAGGAGGCCATAGTCCTGTTGAAGCCCTGGGAAATCTCGTAATCCCCATTCATTGAAGAGGTCTCCTATGCGCTTACAATTAGCCTCCTGCCACTGGGAGAAAGCTGTGCCAAACATGGCAGGGGGAAAGTCTGCGTTCCCTATGATCGGGGTGAGTGGAGAAATCGGGGTAGTAAGGCCCTTGGAGATGCTCAGTTTGTCCCATGCTCCCATTGTGTCCTGGACCACTGAGGAGATATACACTCCCGGTGGGTGGTTCTTGCACGACAGCCAGGGTACCTTCCATATGTGGATGCCAGCCACTGCCTGATCTAGGAAGCACCAGTGCTTTTCTGTAAGTGGATGTAGCCACTCCACTAAAAACCTCTATTGCACCGCTTGGTAGTAGCGTATCAGATGGGGTATCCCCAAACCTCCCTTAGCCACTGGAAGTTATCCCCATTCTCTAGCCATCCTAGCTTTTTTTACTACCCCATATGAAGGACTCCAGCGATAGTTGCAATTTCTTTATCACGGTGGGGGGTGGTTGCAATGGTAGCGCCTACATTAAATACAGAATTTTGGGTAAAATAGTCATTTTGACGGCAGCTATTCGCCCCGACCATGAGATAGGGCCTCCATGCCACGATTGGATAAGTGAGCGCCCCGTGGCCAACAAAGTGGAGTAGCTATGTGATAAAGCCCTATCAATGGTGGAGAACAACTGAATGCCTAGGTATAAAATACCCTGCGCTGCCCAGGAGAAAGGGAAGGTATCGGTCAGGTAAGTCTGTTTCTCCCGCAGGATAGTGATGCTAAGGGCTTGGGACTTGGCGGCATTCATCTTAAATCCGGACGCTTCCCCAAACACCACCAGTTCCTCAAGTAGTAGGGGCAGCGACTGGCGGGACTTGGTTATTTGAGCAGCACGTCATCCGCATATAATGCTATTTTGTGCGCCTGGCCACCCATCCTCACTCTCTCAATAAGAGGATGTCCTCGTACCAGCTCCGCCTGCGGCTCCATATAGAGTGCAAATAAGAGGGGGGAAAGGGGGCACCCCTGTCACGTTCCCCCTCGAGATTGGGAAAACTGGGGATAGGGTGTTGTTGACACGGACAAGGGCTTTAGGGTCCGTGTAGCTGGCCCATATCCACTGGCAGAAGTGGCACTCTCTAGCACTTTGCGCAAGAAGGGCCAGTGCACCCGATCAAACGCTTTCTCAGCGTCTATTGATAAGAGTGGAGTGGGCGTCTGTGAGCGTTTGGTTTTATCGTTGAGATGGAGTATCCGTTTCGTATTGTCCCCGTTTGTGCGTCCCGAAATTAAACCTGATTTGTTTGGGTCAATCAGTCCAGGCATATACTTTCCCAATCTATTGGCCAAGATCCCTGTAAACCATTTAGAGTGTACATTTAGGAGGGATATAGGGTGATATGAAGCACATTTTCTGTGGGTCTTTTCCGGGCTTTGGTAGGACAGTAATTATAGCCATCCTCATAGTCTCTGTCAGGGTACCCGTGGAGCTAAAAGAATTATACAGCCGGGCCAACACTGGGGACAGATGCTCTGCGAATATTTTATAGAAGGCCGCTATACAGCTGCCCTGCCCTGGGGCTTTGTCTACTTGGAGTCTCCCGATCGCATCAAGGACCTCCTGTGGAGTGATATCTGAATCTAAGGGTGTGGCTTCAAGCTCCGTCAGCTTAGTTAAGGGGGCCTGCTCAATGTAGGTGGTGTGATGTGTGGGCTGCTGTTTCTCTGTTTTGTAGAGATGTGAGTTGCGCATTTGTTTAAAGCATTGTAACTAACAAATGTGTTTCAGAACTTCTGAGATTCCGAGTTTTACTTTTTGGGTCTGGCTGCACATCGCAGCAGTCACTCGACCATATGTGATCAACAGAAAAAGAGCTTTAAGAAGCACACCTAAGAGAGGGGCTTTGTCTCCGCCAAAATTCTGGTTACCTTGAGTACAATATTTGATTGGGCAGAAGGCGTGTGCTGTCATTGAGAAACAGTGCTTCTCAGACTTCTGTTGGCTCCTGAGTGGAGTCCAGTCACCTAAAGAAAAGCAATGATGTGGCAGTTTGCAATGGGAATACTCCTTTATCATGTGGTAATAGTATTGGCTAATAATATTCCTAAAGAATCATCACATGCTCACTGTGTGCATTAACTACACCATGGACCATGTTTTTATTGATAGGCTAATCAATTTGGCAAATAGAGGTTTTCAATAAGGATGTTCCCTCAATCAAAATGGCTTTCTCATCCACATTAATGTTACAAAGGCGTCTGTGTAGGTTTTGTTTTTCTTCCCAATTTACATTTGTGCCATGAAGAATAAGCAATTGGTTCTGCCCTTCCATCCCAGTACTTTGACAGACATGCCTTTTGCTGCAGCCCCAACATGCCTCATGCTGATCCTTCTTGCCGCATCAATGCACTGTCTAAGTTTGCTCTGCCCAACTGCAGCCACCCACACACATGCAGCTCCCCAAAGCCGTGTGAGCCGGATTCACAGTTATTAGGATAGCATGGACCACATGGCTCAGTTTTTACTACACAATGGGAAAAATACAGTTAGGTTAAGAGAGCAACAGGCTTAGCCATTTTTTAAATGTATGCAAATATATCCATTTTATGATTATACAATGCTGTTATTTCATTGCTAAAACTCCCCTCCTGTCCTTTCTGCAGAGACAGTGTGCACTCTACTCTTAAACTGCAACCTCTACACCCTGCAAATTCTGCTCACTGGTGCAGGCTAAAGATCTATGTAAGTGAGGGGGTGTGATACTTTCAACAAATTTCAGCGAGAAAATGAGTAAACAGACTTCTTGTAGGTTGTTTCAGGGAGAGTGGGCTTCTCCCCTGAGAATATTTTGAGACTTTTGGGGTCAAATTTGCTAAAACGCCACAGATCCTTAATTCATGAAATATTCCAATACTTTCATGGTGCACCAGGGAAGATTGGCCTTTCCTCTGAGTAGATCCAATTTTTTCAAATGTTAGAAATTACTTTCAAAATACCAATGTTAGCTTTTTTTCATTGGGGAGCCGCTTATTCCAAGAACTACATACATACCGACAATGGCAGAAATTTGCCATGGATACTTCATCCACAAGCATGGGTACCTCTAAAAATTCCCTCTGGTATACAAGGGTCAGCATTATGTGATTGATACCCCCTTTACAACGAGTACAAGATCTCTTATGACATGAATGACCTCAAATGTCTGTTCCAGCATTTTGCTATGGATCCACCCCACATGCTAAGAATTCTGTGCATCATGTCAGGGCCTTCGGCCAGGTGTGGTGGCGCTTGTTATGTGTCGCAGCTACTGGGTATGGCTGGGCTAGCGGCTTTCTCAGTTATATGGTTCGAGTCTCAACAGCCAATGATGGTGTCTTAATAGCCTGGCTGATGAGCCAGTCCCATAATGCTTGTTTCTGGTCCAGGGAGGACCTGGCTTCGCAGTTCAGGCTGGACTGTTCTCATGAGGAGCAGGGTCAAGACTGATTTGCAAATGACTGGGTCTAAACTGGGGTGGCATAATTTGCAAAAGAACAATGTATTTAAACTAGATCTCTTGACTGGGGGTGAATGTTTGATTTGTTCCATATTCTGTCCATCATTGTGTGTCTGTTGCTTTCTCACCCTAAGTGCGCCAGGTATGCCCAGATGTGTGTCCCAGACTCACTGTGCCACTGGATTCAAGCTAGCCTGGCTGATGAAGGGTGATACCCCGAAACCAGCCCCAGGAAGCTTGTTTCTGGTCTGTGGGGGACCGGGCTTGGCAGTTCGGGCTGGACTGTTACCATGAGGAGCAGGGTCAAGACTGATTTTCATATGGCTGGGCCTAAACTGGGGTGCCATGGTGAACAAAAGAACAATGGATTTAACTTAGATCTCTTGACTGGGGGCAAATGTTTGAGTTTGGTCCGCGTTCTGTTTATCATTTGTGTGTCTTTTGGTGTCTTAATAGAAACATGTCAGCGATACAAAAGGGGATGATGGACGGAACGTTTGAGCCAATCAAACACTCACCCCCAGTCAACTGATCTGGGTTTAATCCATCATCATTCTTTAGCTCACTCCACCACCCCAGTTCAGACATGGCCATATGCAAATCAGTCTGACCCTGTGCCTCATGGGAACAGTCCAGCCCGAACTGCCAAGCCATGTCTTCCCTGGACCGGAAACAAGCATCCTAGGACCGGTTTCTGGCATTCCAGCCGTCATCAGCCAGGCTTGCTTGAATCCAGTGGCAAAGTGAGCAAGGGACCCACGTCTGGGCATACCCCCGCCAACTTAGGGCGAACAAAGCGATACAAAGGGGATGATGGGACGGAACGCTTGAGCCAATCAAACACTCACCCCCAGTCAACTGATCTGGGTTTAATCCATCATCATTTTTAAGCTCACTCCACCACCCCAGTTCAGACATGGCCATATGCAAATCAGTCTGACCCTGTGCCTCATGGGAACAGTCCAGCCCGAACTGCCAAGCCATGTCTTCCCTGGACCGGAAACAAGCATCCTAGGACCGGTTTCTGGCATTCCAGCCGTCATCAGCCAGGCTTGCTTGAATCCAGTGGCAAAGTGAGCAAGGGACCCACGTCTGGGCATACCCCGCCAACTTAGGGCGAACAAAGCGATACAAAAGGGGATGATGGACGGAACGTTTGAGCCAATCAAACACTCACCCCCAGTCAACTGATCTGGGTTTAATCCATCATCATTCTTTAGCTCACTCCACCACCCCAGTTCAGACATGGCCATATGCAAATCAGTCTGACCCTGTGCCTCATGGGAACAGTCCAGCCCGAACTGCCAAGCCATGTCTTCCTGGACCGGAAACAAGCATCCTAGGACCGGTTTCTGGCATTCCAGCCGTCATCAGCCAGGCTTGCTTGAATCCAGTGGCAAAGTGAGCAAGGGACCCACGTCTGGGCATACCCCCGCCAACTTAGGGCGAACAAAGCGATGACAAAAGGGGATGATGGACGGAACGTTTGAGCCAATCAAACACTCACCCCCAGTCAACTGATCTGGGTTTAATCCATCATCATTCTTTAGCTCACTCCACCACCCCAGTTCAGACATGGCCATATGCAAATCAGTCTGACCCTGTGCCTCATGGGAACAGTCCAGCCCGAACTGCCAAGCCATGTCTTCCCTGGACCGGAAACAAGCATCCTAGGACCGGTTTCTGGCATTCCAGCCGTCATCAGCCAGGCTTGCTTGAATCCAGTGGCAAAGTGAGCATGGGACCCACGCCTGGGCATACCCCCGCCAACTTAGGGCGAACAAAGCGATACAAAAGGGGATGATGGACGGAACGCTTGAGCCAATCAAACACTCACCCCCAGTCAACTGATCTGGGTTTAATCCATCATCATTCTTTAGCTCACTCACCACCCCAGTTCAGACATGGCCATATGCAAATCAGTCTGACCCTGTGCCTCATGGGAACAGTCCAGCCCGAACTGCCAAGCCATGTCTTCCCTGGACCGGAAACAAGCATCCTAGGACCGGTTTCTGGCATTCCAGCCATCATCAGCCAGGCTTGCTTGAATCCAGTGGCAAAGTGAGCAAGGGACCCACGTCTGGGCATACCCCCGCCAACTTAGGGCGAACAAAGCGATACAAAGGGGATGATGGACGGAACGCTTGAGCCAATCAAACACTCACCCCCAGTCAACTGATCTGGGTTTAATCCATCATCATTCTTTAGCTCACTCCACCACCCCAGTTCAGACATGGCCATATGCAAATCAGTCTGACCCTGTGCCTCATGGGAACAGTCCAGCCCGAACTGCCAAGCCATGTCTTCCCTGGACCGGAAACAAGCATCCTAGGACCGGTTTCTGGCATTCCAGCCGCCATCAGCCAGGCTTGCTTGAATCCAGTGGCAAAGTGAGAAAGGGACCCACGTCTGGGCATACCCCCGCCAACTTAGGGCGAACAAAGCGATACAAAAGCGGATGATGGACGGAACGTTTGAGCCAATCAAACACTCACCCCCAGTCAACTGATCTGGGTTTAATCCATCATCATTCTTTAGCTCACTCCACCACCCCAGTTCAGACATGGCCATATGCAAATCAGTCTGACCCTGTGCCTCATGGGAACAGTCCAGCCCGAACTGCCAAGCCATGTCTTCCCTGGACCGGAAACAAGCATCCTAGGACCGGTTTCTGGCATTCCAGCCGTCATCAGCCAGGCTTGCTTGAATCCAGTGGCAAAGTGAGCAAGGGACCCACGTCTGGGCATACCCCCGCCAACTTAGGGCGAACAAAGCGATACAAAAGGGGATGATGGACGGAACGTTTGAGCCAATCAAACACTCACCCCGAGTCAACTGATCTGGGTTTAATCCATCATCACTTTTTAGCTCACTCCACCACCCCAGTTCAGACATGGCCATATGCAAATCAGTCTGACCCTGTGCCTCATGGGAACAGTCCAGCCCGAACTGCCAAGCCATGTCTTCCTGGACCGGAAACAAGCATCCTAGGACCGGTTTCTGGCATTCCAGCCGTCATCAGCCAGGCTTGCTTGAATCCAGTGGCAAAGTGAGCAAGGGACCCACGTCTGGGCATACCCCGCCAACTTAGGGCGAACAAAGCGATACAAAAGGGGATGATGGACGGAACGTTTGAGCCAATCAAACACTCACCCCCAGTCAACTGAATTGGGTTTAATCCATCATCATTCTTAGCTCACTCCACCACCCCAGTTCAGACATGGCCATATGCAAATCAGTCTGACCCTGTGCCTCATGGGAACAGTCCAGCCCGAACTGCCAAGCCATGTCTTCCCTGGACCGGAAACAAGCATCCTAGGACCGGTTTCTGGCATTCCAGCCGTCATCAGCCAGGCTTGCTTGAATCCAGTGGCAAAGTGAGCAAGGGACCCACGTCTGGGCATACCCCCGCCAACTTAGGGCGAACAAAGCGATACAAAAGGGGATGATGGACGGAACGTTTGAGCCAATCAAACACTCACCCCCAGTCAACTGATCTGGGTTTAATCCATCATCATTCTTTAGCTCACTCCACCACCCCAGTTCAGACATGGCCATATGCAAATCAGTCTGACCCTGTGCCTCATGGGAACAGTCCAGCCCGAACTGCCAAGCCATGTCTTCCCTGGACCGGAAACAAGCATCCTAGGACCGGTTTCTGGCATTCCAGCCGTCATCAGCCAGGCTTGCTTGAATCCAGTGGCAAAGTGAGCAAGGGACCCACGTCTGGGCATACCCCCGCCAACTTAGGGCGAACAAAGCGATACAAAAGGGATGATGGACGGAACGCTTGAGCCAATCAAACACTCACCCCCAGTCAACTGATCTGGGTTTAATCCATCATCATTCTTTAGCTCACTTCCACCACCCCAGTTCAGACATGGCCATATGCAAATCAGTCTGACCCTGTGCCTCATGGGAACAGTCCAGCCCGAACTGCCAAGCCATGTCTTCCCTGGACCGGAAACAAGCAACTTAGGACCGGTTTCTGGCATTCCAGCCGTCATCAGCCAGGCTTGCTTGAATCCAGTGGCAAAGTGAGCAAGGGACCCACGTCTGGGCATACCCCCGCCAACTTAGGGCGAACAAAGCGATACAAAAGGGGATGATGGACGGAACGTTTGAGCCAATCAAACACTCACCCCCAGTCAACTGATCTGGGTTTAATCCATCATCATTCTTTAGCTCACTCCACCACCCCAGTTCAGACATGGCCATATGCAAATCAGTCTGACCCTGTGCCTCATGGGAACAGTCCAGCCCGAACTGCCAAGCCATGTCTTCCCTGGACCGGAAACAAGCATCCTAGGACCGGTTTCTGGCATTCCAGCCGTCATCAGCCAGGCTTGCTTGAATCCAGTGGCAAAGTGAGCAAGGGACCCACGTCTGGGCATACCCCCGCCAACTTAGGGCGAACAAAGCGACACAAAAGCGGATGATGGACGGAACGTTTGAGCCAATCAAACACTCACCCCAGTCAACTGATCTGGGTTTAATCCATCATCATTCTTTAGCTCACTCCACCACCCCAGTTCAGACATGGCCATATGCAAATCAGTCTGACCCTGTGCCTCATGGGAACAGTCCAGCCCGAACTGCCAAGCCATGTCTTCCTGGACCGGAAACAAGCATCCTAGGACCGGTTTCTGGCATTCCAGCCGTCATCAGCCAGGCTTGCTTGAATCCAGTGGCAAAGTGAGCAAGGGACCCACGTCTGGGCATACCCCCGCCAACTTAGGGCGAACAAAGCGATACAAAAGGGGATGATGGACGGAACGTTTGAGCCAATCAAACACTCACCCCCAGTCAACTGATCTGGGTTTAATCCATCATCATTCTTTAGCTCACTCCACCACCCCAGTTCAGACATGGCCATATGCAAATCAGTCTGACCCTGTGCCTCATGGGAACAGTCCAGCCCGAACTGCCAAGCCATGTCTTCCCTGGACCAGAAACAAGCATCCTAGGACCGGTTTCTGGCATTCCAGCCGTCATCAGCCAGGCTTGCTTGAATCCAGTGGCAAAGTGAGCAAGGGACCCACGTCTGAGCATACCCCCGCCAACTTAGGGCGAACAAAGCAATACAAAAGGGGATGATGGACGGAACGTTTGAGCCAATCAAACACTCACCCCCAGTCAACTGAACTGGGTTTAATCCATCATCATTCTTTAGCTCACTCCACCACCCCAGTTCAGACATGGCCATATGCAAATCAGTCTGACCCTGTGCCTCATGGGAACAGTCCAGCCCGAACTGCCAAGCCATGTCTTCCCTGGACCGGAAACAAGCATCCTAGGACCGGTTTCTGGCATTCCAGCCGTCATCAGCCAGGCTTGCTTGAATCCAGTGGCAAAGTGAGCAAGGGACCCACGTCTGGGCATACCCCCGCCAACTTAGGGCGAACAAAGCGATACAAAAGGGGATGATGGACGGAACGTTTGAGCCAATCAAACACTCACCCCCAGTCAACTGATCTGGGTTTAATCCATCATCATTCTTTAGCTCACTCCACCACCCCAGTTCAGACATGGCCATATGCAAATCAGTCTGACCCTGTGCCTCATGGGAACAGTCCAGCCCGAACTGCCAAGCCATGTCTTCCTGGACCGGAAACAAGCATCCTAGGACCGGTTTCTGGCATTCCAGCCATCATCAGCCAGGCTTGCTTGAATCCAGTAGCAAAGTGAGCAAGGGACCCACGCTCTGGGCATACCCCGCCAACTTAGGGCGAACAAAGCGATACAAAAGGGGATGATGGACGGAACGCTTGAGCCAATCAAACACTCACCCCCAGTCCACTGATCTGGGTTTAATCCATCATCATTCTTTAGCTCACTCCACCACCCCAGTTCAGACATGGCCATATGCAAATCAGTCTGACCCTGTGCCTCATGGGAACAGTCCAGCCCGAACAGCCAAGCCATAGATAACACCTCCCATCCAAGCTATTAGTGCCCTTGTCCATAAGGCAAGAATAACCTCCTTTATACAAGACCTGCAGCACACTTGCAAGCATAACAAACATACACTCAGTCACAAACTCACACACACACATTCTCTCACAGACTCACTTTCACACACTCACATACTCATTCTCACTATATCTCTTGCACTCTTTTGTACATTTGTACTCAGTCACACTCACACACACACACTGCTACTCACTATCCCATTAGTCAATCTGCTTTAATTGTGTTTTAAAAGATTGCCCTGCTGCTTCTGCTATATATGTCTTAACTTTCAGTGAAGTTTAATAAAAAAACATATCTATGCAGTATTACAAAATAATAACATATTGCCTTGTCAATATTTGTTACAAGGATTATGTGAATGAAAAGTGTGCTTCCTTAAAATAGCTGTACAGGACTTATATTTGGTTTCACAAGTGGATCAAGCAGTTACAGTATTGGAAATTAACTAACTAATCCACTTTCTTACATGTAATATCACAGCATCCAATTGATCTTATGAAATGCTTGAAAAAGGATGTTATCAAGTAACACTTTGCATTTTGGGATTTTCAGACCCAAATTACAATGTAAAAAATAACACTACATGTCCCACAATGAAGCATTGTGGTGACTGGAAAGAGAGGACTGGCTGAAGATGTCACACAATCCTCAATCCAGCACCATACCCCAAAGCCTCAGCCCTAGTCTCCCTTCTCGCGCAATCCAACATCCTCAGTCCACTCTCCCCTCCTGCACAGCCCCATAGTTACAGATGGCATTAAGTAGGCATCTAGGGCTAGATGTATGTAGGAACCGTTTTGCGATTCCCTGATTGTGAATCCTTGCCATTCGCAATAGGAAATCGCAAAAAGGCATGTATGAAAGTGTTTTGAACACTTTCTGTGATTTCCAGTGGGTCGCAAATGACCCACCTCATGAATAATAATGAGGTAGGTCACAATTTGCGACCCATTAGGAATAGCAAAATCACAGGATGGTGGCCTGCTGAAGTCAGCAAACCACCATGCCTGTGATTGCTTTTAAATAAAGCAATCTTTTTGTTTTGTAAAACAGCCCTTTTTCCTTAAAGGAAAACCGGCTGCTATACAAAAAGAAAAATGAAAAGTTTTCCTTTCAGTTTTTAAGAGCAGGCAGTGGTCTGTGAGTTATTTTACAAACTTCACAAAGGGGAAGGGGTCCCTTGGGGACCCCTTCCTATTAGCGAATGGGTTACCACCTACTTGAAGTAGGTGGTAAAATGCAAATGTTTTGCAACTGCATTTTGGTCGTAAAACATTCATACATACCGATGCAATTCGGTATTCGGAAGGGACGCCCTAAACACGCCCGTTCCTAATACCGAATTGCAAACCCAAATTGCGATTCAGTAACAGGTTACCGAATCGCAATTTGGGTTTGATTCATGTGCAAAGCCTTTTTTGCGTACACACCCTGTCCAAGTAGGGACCCTTCGTTCTAGTCAGGATGAGTAAAGTACACAATTAAGTTTGCCTGTGCCCACCCTCAGGTAGCTTTGCACGGAGCAGTCAGGCTAAACTACAGAGGCAAGGTGTAAAACTGTTGCATATAACCCACAGTAATACAGTGAAAACACCACAAATGGACACCACACCAGTTTAGAAACATAAAGTATCTTTATCTAAACCAAACAAGACCAAAATGACAGAAATCCAACATACAGATATCAAAATATGATTTTTAAAAGGTAAAAACAGTTCTGTCCATAGGAAACTATGGATCTGTCACTTTTTGAGCAAAGTACCCTAGATGCATCAAAATTAAAGGACGAAAACAGGTGCAGAGAAGGCGATGCATTGGTTCGTTACTCACAGGGAAGGCGATGCATCAGTTACTTGCTTCAGGGGAGGTAATGCATCAGTTCCTTACTGCCACACAGGTGAGGTGATGCGTCGGTTCCTTACTGAAGAGGAGGTGATGCGTCGGTTTCTTACTGCAAGGGGAGGTGATGCATCGGTTTCTTACTGAAAAGCCCAGTGTCGTTGTAGATTTAGCGCACAGGTGCGATACGTTGTGCACCGAAGGTGATGCCTCACTTTGTGAGGCTTCGCGCCGGCCGGCATCGGTGCTGGGTGCTGTGCGGTGAGGCTTTGCAAGGCTTTGCGTCGTCCGGCGTCGGTTCCGAGGTGCTGTCAGCTGTGTGACGGGACTCGGCAAGACTTCGTGTCAGAGAGGATTTGCGAGGCTTTGAATTGCTTCGCGCTGGTTCTTACAGTTGTCAGCTGTAGAACCCCCTTCTGAGGCCCTTTGACTGGAGGGAGGCACCTCATGCAAGGGTAGGACTCACAGATGGCAGAGTCCAGCAGCACCAGCAGAGTTGCAGGAAGTCTTTTGTGTCCCTGAGACTTTTTAACAGGAGGCAAGCACACACAAGCCCTTGCAGAAACTTCATAAGCAGGATACACAGCAAAGTCCAGTTCATTGTCCTCTTCAAAGCAGAAGCAGCAACTGCAGGCCAACCCAGCAACTCAACACACAGCAAAGGGGCAGTACTCCTCCTCACAGCTCTTTTCCTTGGCACAGGTTCCTCTTGGTCCAGAAGTGTTCTAAAGTTCTGTGGTCTTAGGTCTAATACTTATATCCCTTTTCCCTTTGAAGTCTTTGTCAGAAAGTTTCTCTTTTTGAGGAAAATCAGTTCTGTTCTTCTGGACCAGCCACACTACAGGGGGTAGAGACAGCATTGTGGAAGGCTGCCATAGCCTATGTAGGTGGTAGTGACAACTCCTCCCACCACTCTAGCCCAGGATGACTCATCAGCATATGCAGGGCACACCTCAGCTCCCTTTGTGTGAGTGTCTGGAGTGAGTGAAGAAACAGCCCCTGTCAGTCTAAAACCAGACATTGAGTCCACAGGCAGAGGCACACAGAATGGTAAAGCAAGAAAATGTCCACTTTCTAAAAGTGGTATTTTCAAACACACAATTTAAAAACCATCTTCACTAAAAGATGTATTTTTAAATTCTGAGTTCAGGGAACCTAAACTCCAAATCTCTGGCTGTTCCCAATTGAGAGTAACACTTGCAAGATGTTGAAAGGCAGCTCCAATGATAACCTAATGGAGAGCTAGTCCTTGCAATCGTGAAAAACTAAATTGGCAGTATTTCACTATCAGGAAATGTCAAACACACCAGTACATGTCCTACCTTTCATATACACTGCACCCGGCCAATGGTAGTACCATGAGCCTACCTTAGGAGTGACTTACATGTAAGAAAAGGGAAGGTTAAGGCCTGGCACATGGGTGCACTTGCCAGGTCAACATGGCAGTTTAAAGCTGAGCGTGCAGACACTGCAGTGGTAGGTCTGAGACACATTTGAAAGGCTACTTGTGTGAGTGGCACAATCAGTGCTGCAGGCCTACTAGCATTTGATTTTCAGGCCCTGTGCACACACAGTGCACTAGGGGCTTACCAGTAACTCAAATATGCCAATCATGGATAACCAATAATAGTCACAATTTACACAGCAAGCATATGCACTTTAGCACTGATCAACAGTGGTAAAGTGTCCAGAGTCCTAAAGCTAACAAAATCAGGTCAGAAAAAATAGGAGGAAGAAAGCAAAACATTTGGGGAGAATCCTTAAAAAAGGGCCAGGTCCAACACGTGGTGTGAGTGCAGTGTGAGTGGTGTACCCATGTGAGTGAAGTGTGAGCTGTGTGAGTGACGGGAGTACCTATATGAGTGATGCGCCAGTGTGAGAGTAGGGTGAGAGGAGTGATTGTAGGGTGAGTAATGTGACCATATGAGTTTGGGTGCGGGTGAAGGTGCCGAGTGGGAGGAATGAATGCATGGTGAACTATGTGCTTGTTTGAGTGAGATTGTAGGGTCAGCAGTGCGAGTGACAGGTGAGTGAAGTGTCAGATGGGTGCAGGGTGAGCAATGTGCTTGTGTGACTGCAGGGTGAACAGCGTGAGTGCATGGTGAGCGATGTGAGTGCAGTGAGACGTAAGTGCAGGGTGAGTCTTGTGCTCATGTAACCAGAGGGTAAGTAGAGGGAGAATAGCGTGAGCTCACGGCAAGTGGTGTGAGTGCAGGGTGGTCACTGTGACTGCAGGGTGAGCAGTGTGCTCGTGTGAGCGCAGGGTAAGAGGAGCATGACCGGTGTGAGTACAGGGTAACAGCGTGAGTGCAAGATGAACAGTGTGAGTGCAGTGTGATCTCTGTGAGCGCAGGGTGAGCGTGAAAGTGGAGAGTGAGTGGTGAGAATGAGGGGTGAGTTGTCTGAATGCAGGATGTATTCCCAGACACTTGGAGTAACTCAGCATGTTATTGACAGTTGGCGAGTAGGGTTTCAGATACAAGTTAAACTATTGCTATTATGTATCAATCAGGGATGAAGGGTGGATGAAATAAATAATTTGTTGATCCTCCAACAAACTTTCAGTCTTGTGATTAGGGTCTGCCAGCTGGCCAACCTACTACCAGCACCCCCGATATTTTGATGTTTTGGCTGGTACAAAAATAAGCAAAATCACATAAAGGCTGTATTTTTAGCCCTTATCTGTGCATACTTCAAACAGCAAATATAAATAGAAAGTACTTTTAAATGTGTTCTAGATCTGCGATAACGATTCCTGATTACAAATTAAAGTAAACCAAGGCAGAAAAGTAATATTACGAATTTGTTTACATCCCTATTTAGTATCACAGACAGGCCTTTGCAGACTCTTTAAAGAACAACAAATGGCCGGTATTTTTCTCTTGGAAAGGTGGCAACCCTACTCTTGATATGCCATTTCACAAAATGCATTCTCCCACTGTGGGCATAAAAGTAAAATACAAGTGTAAGGAATAGGCAGAGTGTGGACCCAGGGGGTACTGGAACCAGTGAAAAAAAAAGAAAAGCTTTGTTAACCAGTACAAAAAGGCATGTAAATGGTCTTTAAAGACCTGAGAAATTCGGGTGAGGCTGAGATAAGACGCCAGACACTGCCTAGCTGAGCCCACAGCAGCTCAAGAAGTGTGTGTGTCCTGAAAGCTGCAGCAGGCTGGGCTGAGGCACAAGAAGCTGAGGGAGGGGGGGAGGGCTAAAGTTCTTTTAGCCCTATGGGCACTGCGCGCCTTTGCAAGCATCACATGTATATGTGGTGCGCCGTTTTTCACACAGACAATTATGGGATAAAAGTTCCCACCCTTTCACATGTCAGTGGTTAAACCTGCCGGAACTTAACAGGCGAAAAAGGTCCAGACACTTGGAGTAACTCAGCATGTTATTGACAGTTGGCGAGTAGGGTTTCAGATACAAGTTAAACTATTGCTATTATGTATCAATCAGGGATGAAGGGTGGATGAAATAAATAATTTGTTATTCCTCCAACAAACTTTCAGTCTTGTGATTAGGGTCTGCCAGCTGGCCAACCTACTACCAGCACCCCCGATATTTTGATGTTTTGGCTGGTACAAAAATAAGCAAAATCACATAAAGGCTGTATGTTTAGCCCTTATCTGTGCATACTTCAAACAGCAAATATAAATAGAAAGTACTTTTAAATGTGTTCTAGATCTGCGATAACGATTCCTGATTACAAATTAAAGTAAACCAAGGCAGAAAAGTAATATTACGAATTTGTTTACATCCCTATTTAGTATCACAGACAGGCCTTTGCAGACTCTTTAAAGAACAACAAATGGCCGGTATTTTCTCTTGGAAAGGTGGCAACCCTACTCTTGATATGCCATTTCACAAAATGCATTCTCCCACTGTGGGCATAAAAGTAAAATACAAGTGTAAGGAATAGGCAGAGTGTGGACCCAGGGGGTACTGGAACCAGTGAAAAAAAAAAGAAAAGCTTTGTTAACCAGTACAAAAAGGCATGTAAATGGTCTTTAAAGACCTGAGAAATTCGGGTGAGGCTGAGATAAGACGCCAGACACTGCCTAGCTGAGCCCACAGCAGCTCAAGAAGTGTGTGTGTCCTGAAAGCTGCAGCAGGCTGGGCTGAGGCACAAGAAGCTGAGGGAGGGGGGGAGGGCTAAAGTTCTTTTAGCCCTATGGGCACTGCGCGCCTTTGCAAGCATCACATGTATATGTGGTGCGCCGTTTTTCACACAGACAATTATGGGATAAAAGTTCCCACCCTTTCACATGTCAGTGGTTAAACCTGCCGGAACTTAACAGGCAAAAAAGGTCCAGCAATTACTGGAAAATGAAGATTTTGATATGTTAAGCACCAAACATTAATCGTCATTCCTCATCACCTAGAAAAAGTTTTGAGTAGGTGCTTTTATTTCACACAATAAATTCCGAACTACGAGTGCACTAAATGCAGAATACTTCTTCGGGTATTGTGATCAGGCGTTAAGTGGACCTTTTTTAAATGAAAAAACACGTTTTGAAGTATCTCATCACAGAAGTTTAATTTAAAAGCATGTTACCTTCAGATACATGGGTATTTGGAAACAAATCTTGTATATTACCAGAAGAGTTGCTTCAACAGCATAACGGCCAGAGCTGCTGATTTTTGAACTTGGGAACCATGGGGCACATTTACTAAAAGCAATGCAGGGCAGCAAGCAAAGTAGCTGCACTGCATTGTGTGAAAGAGCGAGGGTAGAAATGCTCCATGTTAACAAAGATATGGAGCATTTCTGCTCTCTCCTTCTGCTTGCACACTGTATGCAGCCTAGCACCAATTCAGGCACCCTTGTGCCATGGTGCAAGGGTGCCTTCATGACAGGCAGGATTGTTTTCATGCAAGAATGGACACTTTCCTTGATGAAAAACAATCTTTAAAGGCATTTTCTTCTTTCTATGTGTGCTGCAGAATGAAACACAAGTGGAAAGAGGAAAAAAACAAAGAGAAATAAAGCTATTTCCCGTCATTAAGCCTCACTGGGAAAGGCATTTCATTTTTTTTTTTAAGTCCTCATTTTACCAACTCTCTTGTTGGGATTCCTCTTATCCCTCTAAACCCAAGGGGGAAGCGAAAGGGAGGAAGAGTAGCACCCCACAAGAATACTGCTGTTTCCACTTCCATCTCCTACACACACGAGGGCCATGGAGGAATACTGGAGAGGCCAGGACCGACAGCATATTTGGCTTAATCATTGGACCCACTTGCCTTCTCTCTCCATTCTACCAATAGTGTCCAGATCTTATCTTTACTTCTTGGATCGCAGGCCATATCATATTCACTTGTATAGATGATATTCTTTAAACACTCAGTAAAAGATGGAGAGCTTTCAGATTTCCATAGCCTACAGATCTCGCGCCTCGCCAACACTATCACATAGAATATGAACTTGGAACTAACTGTGTTAACCCGATCTTCTTCTTTGATTAAGTCCCAAAAATATCAGGCGAGGACTTACCTTGATCTGTTTACCAAGTATTTCCCTGAGAAAATTACAAACTGAGGTCCAGTAGGGCAAAATTTTTGGACACTCCATAAACAAGTGCAGGTCATCCGCCGCTGTGAGCATACACCTTGGGCAGTTATAGGTATTACCTGTGACCTTTGATAAATTCGCCGGAGACCAATAGACTCTGTGGGCAGTAAATAAATGGTTACGCTTAAGCGACGCAGGTTTTACCACTGTTCGTAACATGCCAAATGAGTCAAGCCACATTTGCTTCACATCTTCATCGCCAAACTCTTTACCCCATAAGTTTGTAATTTCAGTTTCGATCTTATCATCTGTCTCCAGGAAGGCCCAATACCAGAAGGAGATTTCCTTTTTCCATTTATCCGTTCTCATCACCTGATCGAACTTTGAATTCTCCTCCTCCTGTGTCCAATCTTGTGTTGCTCACCAGGAACATAATTGGTAATACTTAAACCTTGTCAGTCGTCTCTGGTAAGATTACCTAGCTCCTCCCAGCTCACTAGGCTAGTACCCATTTTAAGATCTGCCCAATGACATATACCCCCCGATTTTAAAGGCGGACTAAGTTGGTCTCTCAGGCATTCTGGGGTACCCGTGGATTCCCAAATCGGTGCCCGTGACGAATAGTATGGGAATCCCAATTTTTTCCGCATGTAAATCCAAGTTCTTAAAGCGGACCTCAAAATCTTCAGCCTCACCTTTTTAAAAAACTTTGGGTCACCATATTTAAAAAGGAAATGGTGCTGGCCTTGGCAGACATCACCTAGCATAGCCTCAAACAATAAGCCCATTGATGACCTATCAATCTTGTTTGCAAGCATACGAATGTTCTTAAAATGGAAAGCATGGTAATAAACAAGTAAGTCTGGTAAAACCAATACTCCGGCCTCTAACCTCCTTCTCAGCTTTTTCCAGGCTATCCTAGGACCTTTTGACGCCCAGATAAAACTACCTATTTTCCCCTGAAGCTTGGCAATATCCTCCTTCCGAAAAGTTAAAGGGATGGAATTTAAAAGAAAAGTGATTTTGGGGAGAATAATCATTTTTATGAGATTTGCCCGACCATATATATTTAACGGTAGGTTCGCCCATTTTGACAGCAAACTCATTGTCTCCTGACTAACTTTCTTCCAGTTCACTTTAGGGATATCCTCTAGCTTCTGAGTGACCAATACCCCGAGATAACGCATTTGGGTTGTGGCCCGCTGACTCTTTAAACTCTGATTCCACTACATTATTTCGGTTTTTTCCGTATTAACCTTGTAACCTGAAATTAAACCGAAGCTCTCCACCTTCCTCATTAAATTAGGAATTGCATCTTGCGGATTGCTGGTATAGAGGATCAGATCATCTGCATGTAGAGAAAATTTTGCTTCAAACCCAAAGGATTTAAAAGGAAGGATTGTAGAATCTGCCCAGATCAAATTGGCGAAAGGCTCTATATACAGATTGAAGAGAAGCTGGGACAGGGGGCAACCTTGTCTTGTACCTCTTGTGATGTTAAACCAATTTGATAGTTCTCCATTGACCAGCACCTTAGCCCTAGGGTTATGATACAAATTTTGCACCGCCCTCACCATATTTTTCGGGAAGCCAATGCTACTTAAGGTATCCCACAAATATGCCCAGTTCACTTGGTCGAAGGCTTTAGCTGCATCTACCGCTACTATAGTTGAAGGTATATTACGGGCCTTTGCCATGTCTACAACCCCCATCATCTGAAACGTGAACCTCACAATTTATTGACGGGGAAACATGGCGGCAGGCTGACGCCAGTCGCGGGAGCTCCCGGAGCAAAGAGAGTACGTAGACTGCAAATAATCGGAAATGCAGCCTAAATAATGGAATAATGGAATAAATAACCTTCGGACCCCCAAAACAGCAAAGTAAACTTACCCATGGCCGGATTTAATGGGTTTTGACACGGAGGTGCAGCGAGGGATCTGCATGATTTGCATATGGCTGGGTCCAAACTGGAATGGCATGGTGAGCAAAAAAAAACGATGAATTTAGGCCCAGATCTCTGTACTGGGGTGACTGTATGACATTGTTCTGCATTCTGTCCATCAATTGTTTTTTTTGCATTTGTCACCCCGAGTGGGACGGGTATGCCCAGACGTGGGTCCCGTGCTCTCCATGCCACTGGAGTCAAGCTATCCTGGCTGATGAGAGCTGAAAGCCTGAAACCGGTCCTAGGATGCTTGTTTCCAGTCCAGGGAGGACCTGGCCTGGCAGTTCGGGCTGGACTTTGTTTTTTTTTTGCATTTGTCACCCAGAGTGGGATGGGTATGCCCAGACGTGGGTCCTGTGATCTCCTTGCCACTGGAGTCAAGCTATCCTGGCTGATGAGGGCTGAAAGCCTGAAACCGGTCCTAGGATGCTTGTTTCCAGGCCAGGGAGGACCTGGCCTGGCAGTTTGGGCTGGACTGTTCCCATTGGGCACAGGGTCAAGACTGATATGCATATGGCTGGGTCCAAACTGGAATGGCATGGTGAACAAAAAAACGATGGATTTAGGCCCAGATCTCTGTACTGGGGTGAATGTATGTCATTGTTCTTCATTCTGTCCATCAATTGTTTTTTTTTGCATTTGTCACCCCGAGTGGGACGGGTATGCCCAGACGTGGGTCCCGTGCTCTCCATGCCACTGGAGTCAAGCTATCCTGGCTGATGAGGGCTGAAAGCCTGAAACCAGTCCTAGGATGCTTGTTTCCAGTCCAGGGAGGACCTGGCCTGGCAGTTCGGGCTGGACTGTTCCCATTGGGCACAGGGTCAAGACTGATTTGCATATGGCTGGGTGCAAACTGGAATGGCATGGTGAGCAAAAAAAACGATGGATTTAGGCCCAGATCTCTGTACTGGGGTGAATGTATGACATTGTTCTGCATTCTGTCCATCAATTGTTTTTTTTGCATTTGTCACCCCGAGTGGGACGGGTATACCCAGACGTGGGTCCCGTGCTCTCCATGCCGCTGGAGTCAAGCTATCCTGGCTGATGAGGGCTGAAAGCCTGAAAGCGGTCCTAGGATGCTTGTTTCCAGTCCAGGGAGGACCTGGTCTGGCAGTTCGGGCTGGACTGTTCCCATTGGGCACAGGGTCAAGACTGATTTGCATATGGCTGGGTCCAAACTGGAATGGCATGGTGAGCAAAAAAACGATGGATTTAGGCCCAGATCTCTGTACTGGGGTGAATGTATGACATTGTTCTGCATTCTTCCCATCAATTGTTTTTTTTGTGGGTTTTTTTTGCGAGGGATCTGGCGGCGTGCTGCGGACCTCTCTGGAAGAGGATGCGAGCTGCTTCGGTGCTAGCAGGTTTCCGGGTTGGAGGAGGCAGAGACAGAACAGGACGGTGGCTGCTAGAGAGGAGATGCGGCGTGAGCTGCGGTGGTGAGGAGGAGCAGACTAACGGTTGGAACACGCAAGTTGAGGACCCCCGAATGGTGGAAAAGAGTTGGAGTCTGAGGGGAAACGGACAGCAGGTACAGATGCAGGTACAGGGGTCTCCAAAGTTGATAGAAAAGGACTCTCCCTCTAAGGTATCGCACCCTGCTAAAGAACAGTGGAAGGTGGGGGGAGAAAGTGCCATTGAGAGTACAGGAGTAAGTACCAGCTTTTTGAGTGGTTTGAACATACCGGATAAGGGGGGAGTGCTTCAGTCAACACATCTGTAAATAAGGAGACACAAATCAGGAGTCGATATCAGCTACGGCCACTCCCTGAGACAAAAGGTAGAGGCAAAGGTGGGAGAATCAGGGAGCAGGCTGCAAGGAGAGTTGTTCCGGCTTCCTCAGAGAAAGGTAGCAAAATCTGGAGGGAGGCTTAAACGTTGTGGCCCTAAGGAGATACGTGCACCCATAAAACCCCCTCCGTCCCTCAACTCATACTTTAAAATAATGGAACAGATTGCTTCACCTCAGGGGGAAGGGAATAAGGCTACTCCACAGATGAAGTCAGCTCCCCTACTTTTGGAAAACCGTTTCTCCCCGCTGGCAGGGGGCACACAAGACAGTGAAGGGCAGAGTGAAAGCCTGAGTGTGGAGGTAAACGCTAGTCTCACCTCTACCCTAAGCACAAGGTCGCCTCAAGGTAATGGCAGAACCCCTGTAACTGAGAGCTTAAAGCAAAGAGAGGATAACTTGCAAGCCATAGGAGGAGTGGAAAGTCCGGTGGAAAAGATGCTTCTGAGCTTGAGGCAAGATATCCTTATGAAATTTGAGATATCCGAGACAAACCAGAAAGGGATCCAAGATAAATGCGGGATATTGGAGGAAAGACTGGATGACATCGCGCAACGGACAGGGATTTTGGAAGGGGAGGTGAAGGTCCTGTCAGAGGCTATGGTGGAGAATACCAAGGATATAGAGATGTTAAAGTTACAGAACAGAACCCTGCAGGATGATATGGAGAGGCTGGAAACGCAGGCTAGACGTAACAATTTGAGAGTCCTTAAAATATCGGAGGGTCTGAAAGGGGGATATCAAGGATTTCGTATGTAATTTACTGAAAAAAGGAATCTTGAAGGACAGACCGGATATCGAGCTAGAGAAGGAGATCCAGAGAGTGCACAGGGACCCATTTAAGCTAAATCCGGCTAGGAAGATGCCTAGGAAAATCCTGGTAAATTTCCTTACATATGCTGTGAAGGAGCTGGTGCTGGGGCGTGCTTTGAAGGAAGGTTCTCTAAAGCATGACAATTTTAGCTACCAAATAAGATCATATCTAGGCAAAAGGACGGCTCAGAGGCAGTGGGAGTTGGGAACTAGAATGAATGAACTACGGAGCAAGGGAGCCCAGGTTCAGATGAAGTTCCCAGCGATGTTAAAGATAATGTGGCGAAACAAGATGTATAACATTAGTAACCCTGAGGAAGTCGATACCTTCCTAGCACAGATGGAGGGATGAGTTTCGGGATTATGGTATAAGTAAAAGGGGGCGCTATAATTGAAGGTATAGACACCGCGTATAAACTCACTATGAAGTATTGGGCTGTTTTTCCCTTATCTGTCTTGTTTTTTTTTTTTCTCTTTGGGATGGGGGGTCACGAAGGGCGGATTGTATCGCCCAGGGAGTAGAAAGGGGGCTTCCCGGGGGCCTGGGGGGCACTGGGTGTGGGGAGCATAGGGAAAAAAGAAAAAAAAATTGTCCTCATGATGTTATCTTCTGAAGGGGTGAAGGGTAGGCTCAAGTTCAATAAGGTTAAGAAGTGTAAGCTAGGTCCTATACTAAAGGAGATGAAGCTTTGTAACGGAAATGGAATTGAATATGGATAGGTCGAAAGTGGTCAAACTCTTAACATGGAATGTGAATGGGTTGAGAATCAGGAAAAAGGCGTCTCGGGTAACAGAATTCTTAAAAGATAGTGAGGCACAAATTATATTTTTGCAAGAGACCCATCTGGAAAAACATGAGTGTAGACAATGTTTTAGTAAGTTACAATGGGTCCAGGAGGTAGTTTGTTTAGATCAGAGGGGGAGCACTAGGGGAGTGGCCCTTATTATAAGAAGTAATGCTGGAATAAGGGTAGTTAAATATGAGTCTGACCTCTCGGGGAGATGGTTAGTGGCCACCCTATTAATTCAGGACAGGCCATTAGTGTGTGCAGTTTATTATGGACCAAATGAGGATAACCCGGAGGCCCTAACAAAGCTTGAATCCTGCTTATTGGAGACAACGGCCCGATAGTATTGGGAGGGGATTTTAATTTAGTCCTGAATAAGGAATTAGACCGAACATCACAAGCAAAATATATTAGTCCTCCAAAAACACTTGCCAGATTGAAGAGCATGATAAGGGAATTCAATTTGGTGGATATCTGGCATAGCAAGATGGGGGAAGTTAGAGATTTCACCTTCTATAGCAAGAAGTACAGACATCACTCCTGCATAGATTACTTTCTTCTAGGTCAGGAGCTGTATGCAGATGCAGAGGTGGTAACCCACATTCCGGCGATCTTGTCAGATCATTCCGCAGTGGCCATGTCCCTGAGGTTCCATCAAAAAGAGGGGCAGAGGCGGTGGACGCTGGATAGGACCATTTTATTGGATGAGGAAGTGGTACGCGATCTGGGGGAGAGAACCGCTGATTATTTCCAGTTCAATAAAGGCTCGGCAAAGGGGCAAATAGTCTGGGATGCTTTTAAAGCGTATCTAAGGGGGATATTAAGGTCTATAATGGGGGAAAAAGGCGGGTGGCGAAGCAAGAAGAAGAGTTAAAAATTAGAGAGATCAAGGTAAAAGAAGGGGAGTTACAGAAAACTTCGATGGATGGCTTAGATAATGTGCTCGGACTTGGTAAAGAATTGGAGAGGTTGCAGGCGGAATTTCAGGCGCAGCTAGATAAAAAGCTACTTGATAGATGGAGAGTGAGTAAGCTTCAACACTTCAGTTATGTTAGAGAAATGTAGTTCGTTGCTGGCCTGGAAGGTGAAAGCAGATAGGGCCAGAAACACAGTAAGAGGCTTAATTAGTAGGGAGTCAGGAGAAGTGCTCTATGCTAATGCAGACATATGCGGAGAAGCCCGAAGCTTTATGAGCGATCTCTATAGTGAGGATATACTACCGGGCCGAGAGTGTATAGAGGATTGGTTAAAAATGACGACACTTCCACAATTAACAAATGAACAGAAGAGAGTTTTGGAGGTGGAGATCACAGAAGAAGAGGTCAGGGCGCAGTGTAGAAAATTGGCAAGGGGAAAGGCAGCCGGATCAGATGGTCTTCCAGTTGAGGCTTATGCATGTATTATAGACAAAGTGGCGCCAGATTTAAAAGTCTTATTCAACAAAATATATATAGATGGGGAAACCGCCCCCAACTCTTGGTCAGAGGCAACGTTACGTTAATTTTAAAACCGAATAAGGATCCGCTGAAGGTGGACTCTTACAGACCTATATCCCTTTTAAACATAGATTATAAGATCTTTTCAGGAATTGTGGCATCACGAGTAGCTAAGGTTATAAAAGGGGTTATTCATACTGATTACTGACCAAAGGGGTTTTATACCAGGGAGGCAGCTTAATGAATTAACGTTTCAGAAGGCATTTCATTTTGACACTTTTGTAGGCTTACAAGTCTATGGAAATCTGGGAATGCACCAAAATAAATGGGTGGATTCATGCTCCACCCATTGAACACCACCCATGTTGAATGTAATGTAACGCAGGGCAAGCAGCTACTTGTGTTACATTTCTTTACAAAGCCATGCGACGTCACACAAATCAGGTCCTGCATCGCTTTGTAAATAATACAGAAACCCTTGTGTTGTCTTTGCGAAGCAAGACGTGACACAAGGACAACGCAAAGGCTTCCTAAATATGGCCACCCCGACTGGCAGTCTAGTTTACCACGCACCTGCGTGACACAAGGGATTCCTCATAGTTCACAGACCCATAAGCACGCACTTCGGGCCCCGGAGTGAGGGTAAGACTGTAGCTAGTTGCGCTGTCTACCTGCCGTGAGTATACACCACTCCCTCGTTAAGGAGAAGCTACTTCCTGGTAAGAATCATGCTACGCACAGAGTAATTGGATATTCCTTTCATTACTCTCATTTTTCAGATCAGAGCAACGAAGTGCTCTGCTATCCCCGTCAACAAAAGCCCTACTTTCTTGGGGTGAGTTCGCTTTTACACCTACTGTGCCATATAGTACTGCCGGCACGTCCTCATGGGCTTCACTATATTTGGACGAACATCACACCCGTAGTGGAAGTAATTTATTCCCAACGGACGTCAATCCTGGTGTCCGATAACCTTTTTAGTATCACTCGCTGTTCTGCCGGTTATGAGTAATCACTGTGTTTGTGTTGCACGGATGCCTGTGTGTGTGCGTGTTTGTTATGGCTATCCCTGATTAATGTAATGCCATTTTTACGATGTCTACAAAAGCCTACACGGATTGCTGTATAATGGTAACATTACCTACCCTAGTCTCTTCCACGAACGGAGCGACTGCGAGTATTATTCGAGTTAAGGTTGTAAGCCATGCCACCCCCCTGTGCACACGAACACGAGTACTTGATGCACCTTATAGTCACTTCTGTACTTGCTGGCATTTCACCCACCTTAAACACCACTCCCCCTAATCAGAATAACGATTGTTCATAAGCAATGTCTAAACTAGATCTTGGTGTTCTTGTTTTTTATTTCTCCCTCCCCCTCTCCCTTAGGTCTTTCTCCTGGGGATCCATTGACCCGGGGGTCTCAACTGCATCTGGTTACCAGCTGGTAATTACTGAACCAGTATTGCGGTAGTGCCAGAGTACCTTTATTTTATTACTTTGGTCCTGATGAAATGCCACCAGACCCGTTAGGGGCTAATTAGGCATGAAACATGTCAAACTTATGCCCCACACTAGCCCTATAGGATCATTACATCCAATTGGGGCCCACCTTTTTAGTTAGGCTAGTGCCCCTTGAGAGTAAATACAATAGTTAGGGTTGCCCTAGACCTATTTTATCCTTCACACTCACTGCACTACATAGCCCACACACCCGCACTCACCCTACGGCTTCATCAACAAAAGATCTCCGCCAAAGAGCCCCTTCGCGGGTGCCCGTCAGGCATTGCAGCGCCGGCCCGACGAGGAGCAGGCCCAATGATGAAGCATGACATCCCTTGGGGTGTGTGAGGGCACTTTTTAGAAAAGACCTTCTTTCCCTTCCCAACCTTAGGAACTGCACACCCTTGTGGTTTTCATTTCTTCCTAAATATGGGCCCATGTTCACTGCCAACTTTGGAACTGGGAACCAGGTTCGAGTCTCGGTGTCGGCCCAACATCCTGTAATTATGGGCAAATCACTTAATCTTTCAGTGCCTAAAAAGAATGTGATCTTGTATAATGTAATTGGTGGTCATGGAAAGTGTTCCAATACCATTGGGTTCAGTTTGTGATATACAAAACTGCAGAAAAAGCTCTCATAAAGCAGGGCTCCGTAGGAATAACCAGATATGTGCCATAAAAAGTTAAATGAAATCATCATGCACTTGAGGATTATTTGATTGTGGCACATTTAGCCATTTGTGGGTGTAGGAACAATCCTGATTATCAATTACACTGGAAACCTCACCCAGCCGGATGTGGAAAGGATTGACAGATGGATAGCTCGTTCTTGATTCTGTGGGTGGTGGTGCATAGCTGTTCCTTGATGGTGGAGACATTTGTCTAGTTAATTCCGATAAAGAACAAGACTACTCCATGCTAACTAGTTATGCAACCCCCAGCTTTTAAGAGTAGTGAAGATGATCCCACATAGCGTTACGGGATTGAAATGCCGTTGACTTATACTACGGACCCTAGCTGCATTGTTGAATTTGAACTGAAAGGGCAGTGTTCTTGTTTATAAGATACACATTCTGATTACTTCATTCACTTGTGTGTATCGCACTAAAAAGAGCACCAAGCACATGTTTGTAGTTTGCACCCACTGAATCTTATTGTTTGTGTATTTTTTCATTAAATGAATGAATTCATTACCGCTTTTATCGTTTCATGAATTATGGACCATTGTGTATATAAATACTTGATGACCCCAGGTCCCTATTCATACTTGGGTTTCCCTTGTCTCCATTAGCATCATGCCATTATGAATACACAATTTTCCTCTCCCTACCCAGGGCACTGTCGTTATTGGTGGCAATCTCATGTGGCTTTCTGCTTGCAAACAGAGGACTGCATATACAGCGGTATATAATAAAGTGCCTTTCTAACTTTCCAGTTTGCACAAGTGCTATTCCAAATACATTGTGCTGCAATTGAATTCCAAATTAGAACTGCCTCTAGACATAGAATTGTGTGAATTTTATTACATAAATTTTTTTTACCACATACCTACCTTCGCGGATCCTCTAAGCGCTTTACAGGCATCGCCTCCATCAACTAATACCTTCGTGAAGATGAATATAGTGCGAGGGGTCCCCTCAGACTATATAACTGAAGCCAGGACGTCATGTAATGGGAAGTGGCTAGGGACATTTATAGAGTACACTGGATAGTTGTATATATGACATCATTGAATTTCACGATTATTTACAGCTTTAGACACAGGGAATTAAAGTGATTTATTTGCCAAGAAATACCTTACCTTTAAAGTGTAAAAACTCGGATTAGGTACATGGAATTCAAGGTCAGCCAAGTAATCACTAGACTGTGGGGCACATGCATCAAGGTAATCATTTGCGATTACCAAATAGCAAAATTTAAGGATTCGCTGTTAGGTAATCGCAAATGCCTTTACATGAAGGATTTGCAAATATTTTTGCGAATCTTAACATTCCCTAATAGCGAATCGCAAATTGTGATTCGCTATTAGGGAATGCATTCCCATTCATTCCTATAGGCCCATAGGAATGAATGGGAATGCATTCGCAATTTGTGATTACCAACTTGGTAATCGCAAATTGCGAATGCAATTGCAAGGGTGCTAGGGGGCCTAAGGCCCACCTGATGCACCCCCAAAAAAGGTAAGTGTGCACATGTGGTGCACATACATGCCCTAAGGGCATGTGTGTGCGCCACATGGCACTTTGAAAATGCACTTTTGTGCATTTTTTAAAGGAATTGCAAATTACCATCAACTTGAAGTTGATGGTAATTTGTGATTCCTAAATGCAAATTCGCATTTTGGAAATGCTACATGCATCGCATTTAGGGAATCGCAAATTGCAATTCCCTAAATGCATTCGCAAATTAGGTAATCGCAAAAATTGCGATTACCTATTTTGTGAATGCAATGCCTTTGATGCATCGGAAAAGGCATTTTACAGGTCGCAAACGGGCCGATTCCACGAATGCTTGATGCATGTGCCCCTGTATCTTCTACCCAGTATTCAGTCCACAACTACAGTACATAAATAATATATTTGAAAGACCAACCAAGTTTCATCAAGTTGTACATTGTTCGAATTGCCAAACTCTCTCCTATCTAGCTGTATTTACATAAAAAGAATCCAAACATACGTAACATTCCCAACATTTCTGGTGCAGCTTTGTAGCTTGAAAACAAATTATGTTGCCATTTATATGTCATTTTATTCATATCTATCTATCTATCTATCTATCTATCTATCTATCTATCTATCTATCTATCTATCTATCTATCTATATATCTATCTCCATGCCTGCCTGTCCTTATGTATATAAATATCTGTTATTCATCCATCATTGGGAAGGTGTATCCATGGAACTAGACCTTTGGCTTCCTTGTGCCCTGAAGTTTTTATCTTTGAGACAAAAGTCAAAATATGGAAAGCTCGATCTCAATTCTTTGTTCCTCAGCTTCCTGGGTAATTTCATTATGGTTCTAGTGAAACCCTCAGCTTCCCCATTTATATCTTGAAATAAGGGAGGATTTTAATGGGGACCTTCCCCCCGCTTCAACATCCATTTGCAGTTATTGGCCCTAGCACACGAGACAGTTATCCGTCTTCGATTAATATGGATGATCCAGGGCGGCAAATATTTTTCTAGTTTTAGAGACCGCCACATCAAATTCCATACAAATCAATTATCATATCTGGATATCAAGAATCAAGGATTCTATGGGAGGCCACTGTTAGGGGCAGTGAAGGATTCACATTGCTGGCTGGAAAAGATTCCAACAGGAAAAGGTCACACCGATCAAAAATGTGCTTTGCAATGAGGGGCCCTGTGAGGAAACAGGCTTTTTTCCAATTCCTCCCACCCACACACAAACGTTTTACCTCATTTTAAATACTAGCGGATGGTTTTTCGACTCTGAGAGTGCACTGAGGCCTTCTTACCAGACCTCAGTGCCAGTGTTCTAACCCACTACAAAATATATGTTGAATTGGCTACCCTAATTGGCATAAGCTTACTTATAAGTCCCTAGTATATGGTACCCAAGGTACACAGGGCATGTAAGTTGGTGTCCACCTAGGGCTCCAGTACTGATTGTGCCACCCTGTGTGTGACAATCTACAAAATGTCTCCCAGCCTGCCACTGCAGCCTGGAAGAGCAGTTTTATAACTGCTAGTTCAACTTTGCCATTTAAACTAATTGCAAAGCCCCACTTCCCTTAACAATGTGTGTAAGTTTCCCTTAAGGAAGGCATATCAAGCCCTAAGGCAGGGAGCTGAATATTATTAAGAAGGACATAAACTTTAATTTGTCCTAAACAGCAAAACCCCCAAATGATCATTTTTGCTGTAGAAATGTTTTAGCTCCATTGGCTAATCCAGAGTTACCGGTTGACCTCTCAGTCCAGCTAACTTCTGAATGGGACTACTAAAATGGGTACTTCAAGGTATGAAATTAATTGTGGCATTAAATCCAACTTGATGCCCAAGTTGGATGTAATACCTCTTTTAGAGAAAGGCAACTTTTAGAAAGTTCCCACTCTGTTGGCCTGTTTATCCGGCGACCTTCACAGTTGCTGGCTGTTAGACCTGGCCTCCTTGGCATGGTTTCCCCTTTTTTTGCCTCTACCTTCTGTATTTTTGACTGTGTGCTGGACTTTGCTCTTGCTGGTTTATGTATTCTGGGCATTTTACCACTGCTGATCAGTGCTATAGTGCAAGTGCTTCCTATATAAATTGTCCCTAGTAAAGTGCACTGTGTGTGCCCAGGGCCTATAAATCAGATGCTACTAGGAGGCCTCCAGCACTGGTTGTGCCACCCACATGAGTAGCCCTCTAAACTTGTCTCAGGCTTACCAGTGCAGTGTCTGTGAGGGCAGTTTTAAACTGCCATGTCGACCTGGCAAGTGAACCCACTTGCCAGGCCCTAACCTTCCCTTTTTCTACATGTAAGGTACTCCTAAGGTAGGCCCAAGGTAACCCCATGGGCAGGGTGCAGGGGATGTGAAAGGTAGGATATGTACTGGTATGTTTTATATGTCCTGATAGTGAAATACTGCAAATTTTGGTTTTCGCTATTGAAAGGCCTGTCGCTCCCATCGGTTATTATTGGAGCTGCCTTGTAACATATTACAAGTGTAACTTTCAATTGGGAAGAGATAGAGATCTGGAGTTTGGGCTCCTGAGCTCAGAATTTAAAAATATATCTTTTAGTGAAGTTGTTTTTTTTTTTTAAAATTGTGTGTTTGAAAATGCCACTTCTAGAAACTAGGCATTTTCTTGTTTAACCATCTGTGCCTCTGCCTGCCTGTGGAATCAACGTCTGGTTTAGACTGGCAGGGGCCTGTTTGTGCATTCACTCTAGACATTCACTAATAAGGGAGCTGAGGTGTGTCCTGCATATCGTGATGGCTCATCACCAGGCTGATGGGTCTTCCTGAACTAAAGTGGTGGGAGGATTTGTCACTGACACCTAAATAGAGTTGTGTCTGTCCTCTCACAATGCTGTGTCCACCCCCTGGAGTGTGTCTGGAGCCAAGGCTGGGCAAGGTAGAAACTTGTAAAAAACAAAGACTTTCTTATGAAGTATGTCTACTTCAAAGGCCAAAAGGGGTATAAGTATTAGACCTAAAACCCCAGACTTTTAGAACACTTCTGGATCAAGAGGAACCTCTGCCAGGGAGAAGAGCTGTGAGGAGGAGTACTGCCCCTTTGCTGTGTGTTACTTTGCTGGGTTGGCCTGCAGTTGCTGCTTCTGCTTTGGAGAGAAAAAAGACTGGACTTTGCTGTGTATCCTGCTTGTGAAGTTTCTCCAAGGGCTTGTGTGTGCTTGCCTCCTGTTAAGAAGTCTCAGGGCCATCAAATTCTTCATCTGAAGCATCCCTGAACTCCACTGCTGGGAGTTCTGAGTTGCCTTGTGGTGCCAATTCCAGTTCTGATCCCTTAGAGGTTGTTCTGGCTGCAGAAAGCTCAAAAAGACCTGGAAATCGACGCATCGCCCTACCAGCACCTGTTTTTCTAACGCAGCACCACTGTGCGGGAAGAATTTCCATGCACCACCACCGTACCGCTGAAGAAATTGACGCAGCCCCTGCCCGTGGCAGAAGAAACCGCCACAGTCTGAGTTCAGCACACAGTGTCTCCGAGCTCTGAGACCACTGCACTGACTCCAACGCAGGCCCTGTTGAGCGGCTGAAAGAATCAACGCATCGTGGGACCCTAGCTAAAGAAATCGAAGCAGCGCCTGTGGACCGCCACCGCAACAACCTCCAGCGCGTCCGGATTTCCACGCATCGCACCTGTGCAGCAAGGTTTTCCGGCGCATCACCCGCAGACCAGAGCTGTCTTGGGTTTCGATGCTTTGCTTCCCCCTACAGTCTGGATTCGATGCAACCCTTCTGCTGTGTGCAGCAGAACTGGTGCATCGCCTCCCCAAGGATTCAGGAACCGACGCATCGCTGTGTTTTCCGACGCTTCCCTCCTCTGCGGCTGTTTTTCTTGTGAATGTTTGACGCATCTAAAGGTACTTTGTGTAAAATCACCACATCCATAGTTTCCTATGGACAGAATTGCTAAAATCTTTTAAAAGTCATATTTTAAGTTGTGTATGTTGGAATGTTGTCATTTTGGTCTTGTTTGGTTTAGATAAAGATACTTTATATTTCTAAACTGGTGTAGTGTCCATTTGTAGTGTTTTCACTGTGTTGCTGTGTGTTTTATGTACAAATGCTTTACACATTGCCTCGGAGACAGGCCTGACTGCTCGTGCCAAGCTACCAAGGGGGTGAGCAGGGGTTATCTTGGATGTGTAATCTCCTTATCCTGACTAGAAAGAAGGGTCCCTGCTGGGACAGAGTGCATACCACTGCTAACTAGAGACCCTCATTTCTAACATTGGCCACTAGACAGCCTTCTGTCCTCCTGGGGAGTAGTGTGAACAACTTCTAGCCTCAGAAACAATAAAGCCATACTACGGAGGTGGGAGTTACCTCCCCCTTGCAGGAAGACAAACAGGGTGTTGGCCCAAAATGTGAGCTTCAAAGGGCAAGCCGACCATTGCTGGGCAAATGGCGATCTCACTCATGTAGGGCTGCCCATTTGTTCAGGTGGATGGGCTGGCGGCAGGCACAGAGAAGGGAAACCAGTTATCAAACCCGTTTTCCAATGGGCAAGTGCCCCATGGGTAGCCACACCTCTAGGGTGGACTACCAAGCTCTTAACATCCAAGGAAGGATCCAGACAACTTGAAAGTGGGCAGAATAATGCACTCTGTAATTGCTACTTTCCACACATAGCTGGAAATCAACACAGGGTGGGAGTGATCCTGGTATTCCATTGGCTAGTGACTGCATCATCCCCTCAGGTAACTTTGTAGGCACCCCAAGCACCCTGAACCGCAGATCATCATCATCATCAACTTTATTTCGTACCTCAAAGATGCATAAAAGTACACATAATAAAAAGCATTTCATTACATTTGATAAACCGATCGTGAGATAAATACAATGCAGATTACAAACAGAATCAAATAGCAGCGATCATGAATTAAAAAACAAGTGCAATCAATTAAAATGATAGAACCGCAGATAAATCTGGACTAAGAAAAGAACCAAAGAAGGACTGCCCTGCTGACCCCTGGACCTGGCAAGAGAGTCTGCACCAACTGCTGGACTGCACCTTCTGCTCATTGGACTGGCAAAGAGAGGACTGTGTCTGTGGTGCTGGTCTCAAGAAGAAGTTGCTCCTGAGCCCCAGACCGAAATCATGACTCCAAGGGTCACTCTGCTGGCCCCCTGTTCCAGCACTAGGGTCATAAAAGCTGAAGTTACCTATTCCGCTCAGTCAGTAGCCACTCGCAAGAAATCACCACTGACCATCGACATGCAGCCAAGGAGACCACCATCCCAGACTCAAAAGTTGCACCTTTGTCTGCTGGACTAGAGAGCGTCATCAGAGTGTGAATTGGTCCCCAAAGATAGACATTAGCCCTCATCAATGGATATTGCTGGATCTGCTGTGTCCGGAGATCGGTAACCCAGCCTCAGCTGGACTTCTACTGGCTAAAAGAGGACTTTGAAGGACTCCGATGCCTGTGGTCAACGCACTCCTACCTTACCCATGGACTAAGGCATGGGTACTCACAAACTTTCTGTCGGGGGCCAAAATTACAGAGTGGTTTGTGGCTGAGGGCCACACCGGCAGGGGTGGGATCAGTGGGGGGTGAGGTCCGTGGGGGGAGGCAGGGCTAGAGTAAAAAAAAATCAAACTTGTTTCAAAACATTAGACAATGCGACAATGCTGTATTTCAAAAGCAGATGTAACTACAAAGAGCACATTTTAATAATACATTTTTATTAGCAGACAATAGCAATCTTAAGAGGCATTGCATAGCTTCATACACACTTTGACTCCAATTCCATCACAGGGTTACTGTTGGCCCACCCTTAACCCTGCAATAGCCTGCAATGTCCTGCTAAGGGGATGGCGGAAAGGCAAGGACCAAAAACTGAAGAAAGTCAAGAGGACTCCAAGAGTTAACTTTTTATTCCTGGAGCAAACTCCATGACCGCTGAGGCCAGTCTGAGAGGGCCCCCCAGATTTTCTTCCCCTTCTGCCTGGCCTTCCTCCCTTTACGCTCCTATAGTGTTAGCATGCATTGAAGTATTTTGTGCTTAAGGTTTTTAGAAATTAGCAAAATGACAGGTGACTTTTTTGTTGGCTGCAGTTCCGGTGCCATAGCATCCTACAAGGCGGACACCTTCATATCCACGCTACCACACTGCCATCACACACCCTGGATCTACTACCCATAGGTACTATCAGTGTAGCTGACTGTTCTGATCATTTTTGTGGGCTCGCTATAGACAGCTTCAGAAGTCTTTCACAGCTTTGCATACAATATTACATAGAGTGGGATTTGGTTCAGCTCCCTGCTCATGATTGTAAGGCTTTTTGTCCATTCCATTGCCAGATCCTGATTTTAATTCTTTTCTCTCTATTCTTGTGCTGGTCCCACTCCTAGAGGAATTTGGCTTTACCCTGATTGAATGAGTTGTTTCTTTGAAATGCTGATATCAGCGAACAACGTGTCTTTTATTTCTTTACCATTTGTGTTTACCACTCCAGTGAAGTGCATGTCCTGCTCTTTCCCCTATATTTCTCTCTTTATTTAGCTTTGCCCTTTTCTAGCTCTTGCTCTTTCTCTTGCTTCTCCCCTACAGTAATATTTTGTTGTTTCTCCCTCTGTCACAAAGTACTGACTTCACAAAATACTGCCGACTCTCTCTCTCTATCTCTCAGTCAGTCAGTCTCTCTCACTCTCTCAGTCAGTCTCTCTCTCTCTCTCTCTCTCAGGCAGTCAGTCTCTCTCTCTCTCTTTCAGTCAGTCTCTCTCTCTCTCTCTCAGTCAGTCAGTGTCTCTCTCTAAGTCAGTCAGTCTCTCTCTCTCTCAGTCAGTCAGCCTCTCTCTCTCTCTCTCAGTCAGTCTCTCTCTCTCTCTCTCTCTCTTAGTCAGGCAGTCTCTCTCTCTCTCTTTCTCTCTCTCTCTCAGTCAGTCAGTCTCTCTCTCTCTCAGTCAGTCAGTCTCTCTCAGTCAGTCAGTCTCTCTCTCTGACAGTCAGTCTCTCTCTGTCAGTCAGTCAGTCTCTCTCTCAGTCAGTCAGTCTCTCTCAGTCAGTCAGTCTCTAAGTCAGCCAGCCAGTCAGTCTCTCTCTCAGTGTGTCTCTCAGTTAGCCAGTCTATCTCTCTCTCAGTCAGTCAGTCAGTCTTTCTCTCAGTCCGTCTCTCTCTCTCTCTCTTTGCCTGTCTCTCCTCTCTCTCTAAGTCAGTCAGTCTCTCTCTCAGTCAGTCTCTCTCTCCCTCAGTCAGTCTCTCTCTCTCCCAGTCAGTCAGTCTCTCTCAGTCAGTCAGTCTCTCTCTCAGTCAGACAGTCAGTCTCTCTCTTTCTCAGTCAATCAGTCTCTCTCTCTCAGTCAGTCAGTCAGTGTCTCTATCTCTCATTCAGTAAGTCAGTCTCTCTCTCTCACAGTCAGTCTCTCTCTCTCTCAGTCAGTCTCTCTCCCTCTCAGTCAGTCAGTCAGTCTCTGTCTGTCAGTCAGTTTCTCTCTCAGTCAGTCAGTTTCTCTGTCAGTCAGTCAGTCTCTCTCTCAGTCAGTCAGTCAGTCTCTCTCTATCCACTCTCTCGCTCCACTCTCTCTCTCTCCCCACTCTCTCTCTCTCCACCTCTCTCCACTCTCTCTCCGTCTCTCCACTCTATCTCTCTCCACTCTCTCTCTCTCTCCACTCTCTCTCTCCACTTCTCCCCACTCTCTCTCCACTCTCTCTCTCTCCACTCTCTCTCTCCGCTCTCTCTCCACCTCTCTCCACTCTCTCTCTCTCTCTCTCTCTCTCCACTCTCTCTCTCTCTCTCTCCAGTCTCTCTCTCTCTCCACTCTCTCTCTCTCTCTCTCTCTCTCTCTCTCCACTCTCTTCTGTCACTCGTAATATTGGGTTTCCCAAGGCTGGACATTTTCAAAATTGCACCGGCAAAGCAAATAGCAAGGAGCGCCCCTTGCCTAATTTTGTGGTGAAATCGTGAAAAGCTGGGGTCCATGGGTACATTATCTGCAAGGTCTGCGGGCCGCCAAGGAAGGCCTGCCGGGCCACTGGCAACCCGCGGGCCGGACTATGAGTACCACGGGACTAAGGAATAACCCCTGGAAGGCCCCCATCAACCACACAGCACCCAGAGCATCTTTCAGCATCATCGCCATCCTGCATCCCCAGCATCAGGATCACTCCATTGAAGTCTATGGTGGCCTTGATGTAAAGTGTAGAACTAGAACTGGACTTAAGACTGCTTTGGTGACCAGGTAAATGTCCAAATACTCCTAATTGCCCCCTCTGACCTCCCTGTTGGAATTGGTCACCAAAGCCGGGCCGGCATAGCCGAACACAACTCTTTCAAACTTTTCAAATTTTTCCAAACTTTGGGGTTACTAATGCTTGTTTGTGCTTCTGACTAAAAAGCTAAGTGTCCAAAAATTCATAAAAACATAACCTATTTGTCTGAATTAGTGTTCGATTTTTTTCGTGTTGTCTGATTTTTTTATTTCGTTGTTTGGTGCTTCTAAATGCTTTACACTAGTTCCCTTGTTTAAGCCTTTCTGCTCAAAGTTGCAACTACCCGGGAATGAGCTAGAGGTTTTACAAAGGAGCCTGACTGGACCCAAGATGGTTTTGTGAGTGTATTGCATGGTAAGGTAGCACAACCATGCCGTATAATACACCACAATACTCACAGACCCAAAATCTTCATTCCTGAATACCCGAACTACTTTGTCAAACTGACTACATTAAAATGCTGCTACAATGGGGGGCGTGGCTTGGAGAGAAATCATGGCGGACGCAGCCTTATTGTGCTCCGCGCGTCCACGCCATAATCCTGCAGCAATCCTGCTTTAATCCTGCCCAGAGGTGCTATATAGACGAGGCTGGTGCCCCCGACTGCGTTGGGAGCCGGTTTTGCCTGTTGCCGGCGGCTGCTGTGCTGCTGACGGAGTGTTACCGGCGAGCGGGCGATGGCGAGGCGCCAGCCTGATCTCCCCCTCAGCGCCCCGGCCACACTCTGAAGACATCGAGGAGGTGCTCGAGGGTGGGTCCAGGCCTAGCTGTGAGTGTTGTGGTGGGGAGGAGAGCGGCCTGACACTCGGCGCCTCTTCCCGCGGGTGGCTGGGGGGAGCCTGGACCCGGTGATGGACAGAACCTGCCCCTCCCGCCACCCGGAGCTCCACCATCTGCCGCCCACGCCTGCCGGACGGCGCGGCGGGGGCCTTCTTGCGGAGCTGTGCTGAAAGGTCCAGAGCTCCTGATCGTTGCTGGGCCGTTGTGACTGCCATTGCCTTGTGGGCTCTCGGCCACTGGATTCGTGGTAGGCCGCATGTGGTGCACGGTCTAGCTACCTGCCGGCAGGAGTCGGCTCTCGGCGAGAGATACATCGGGGAGAGCAGGGGTTGAGCTGCGGCCCCCGGAGGTGAGCGATCCGTGGCAGCGCTGGCTCCCATCGTTACCTGACGTCCTCCGCTTTGCTGCCCGCAGCCCCTCCCATCCCTGCTGGCCAACGGTGCTTCCTCCCCCCTTCCAGCCTGTGGATGGCATAGTGGAATCGGGCCTTTCCATAGACTCCTGCTCCAGGGTCCCCTGACATTGCCAGCCGCGACCTCCTGAAAACTCCGGTGGGGGTGCCTGGACGACGGTGCCTGCGGCCCTGCTGCTGCCCATGCGGATGGGGTGCCTCAGCCTGCCTGAGATCCTCCGAGCGCTACACTCAGCCGGTGGTGGCCTGTAAGGGGTTCTGCTGGCCCTACAGTGAGGCGCATTCCGCGGCGCACCCTTGTGCTGAGGCGCACAGCGCCGCGTGGTTCGTGGCCCTCCCTGGATGTCCAGATTGCCGGGTGCGCCCATCGAGGCCCACGCAGAGGAGGTACAGCGCTCCATTCTGGATCGGCGCTTTACGATGGAGATCAAACAATCAATCAAGCATTTGTAGAGCGCACTACTCACCCGCGAGGGTCTCAAGGCGCTTAAAAGGGGGGGCGCTGCTACTGTTCGAACAGCCAGGTCTTGAGAAGTCTCCTGAAGGTCAGCAGGTCCTGGGTCTGTCGCAGGTGGATGGGGAGGGTGTTCCATGTCTTGGCGGCGAGGTGGGAGAAAGATCTGCCGCCGGTGGTCGTTCGGTGGATGCGTGGAACGGCGGCGAGGGCGAGGTCGGCGGAGCGAAGCTGGCGGTTGGGAGTGTAGAAGGTGAGTCGTTTGTTGAGGTATGTGGGTCCGGCATCGTGGAGTGCTTTGTGAGCATGGGTGAGGAGCTTGAAGGTGATCCTTTTGTTGATGGGGAGCCAGTGCAGGTCTCTCAGGTGGGCAGTAATGTGGTTGTGGCGCGGGATGTCAAGGACGAGGCATGCGGAGGCGTTCTGTATGCGCTGAAGTCTTTTCTGGAGTTTGGCCATGGTTCCCGCGTAGAGGGCGTTGCCGTAGTCCAGCCTGCTGGTGACGAGGGCCTGGGTGACCGTCCTTCTGGTTCCGGTGGGGATCCATTTGTAGATCTTGCGGAGTATGCGGAGAGTGTTGAAGCAGGAGGAGGAGACAGCGTTGACTTGCTGGGTCATTGACAGAGATGAGTCCAGGATGAACCCCAGGTTGCATGCGTGGCCGGTGGGTGTCGGCGCAGCACCCAGCGAGGCCGGCCACCAGGAGTCGTCCCAGGTGGAGGGTGTGGGGCCGAGGATGAGGACCTCCGTCTTGTCTGAGTTCAGTTTCAGGCAACTGTTCTCCATCCATTCGGTGACGGCCTTCATTCCTTTGTGGAAGTTGGTTTTGGCGGTGGTGGGGTCCTTGGTGAGGGAGAGGATCAGCTGGGTGTCGTCGGCGTATGAGACGATGTTGAGGTGGTGTGAACGGACGATGTTGGCGAGCGGTGTCATGTAGACGTTGAAAAGGGTCGGGCTGAGGGATGACCCTTGGGGTACGCTGCAGGTGATCTTGGTGGCTTTGGATCGGAATGGAGGTAGGCAGACTCTCTGGGTTCTGTCGGTGAGGAAGGAGGTGATCCAGTCCAGGGCTTTGTCGCGAATCCCTGCGTTGTGAAGGCGTGTGCGTAGGGTGTGGTGGAAGACGGTGTCGAAGGCGGCTGAGAGGTCTAGGAGGATGAGGGCCATGGTTTTGCCATTGTCCAGCAGGGTCCTGATGTCGTCGGTGGTGGCGATGAGGGCGGTTTCGGTGCTGTGGTTGCTGCGGAATCCGGATTGGGACGGGTCCAGGGTGTTGTTCTCTTTGAGGAAGCGGGTCAGTTGTTTGTTGACGATCTTCTCGATGACTTTCGCTGGGAACGGGAGAAGGGAGATGGGTCGGAAGTTCTTGTGGTCCTTTGGGTCTGCCTTGGGTTTCTTGAGTAGGGCGTTGATCTCTGCGTGTTTCCAGCTTTCCGGGAAGGTGGCGGTCTCGAAGGAGCTGTTGAAGATCTTCCGGAGTTGGGGTGCGATGATGGAGCTCGCTTTGTTGAAGATGTGGTGGGGGCAGGGGTCCGATGGTGAGCCGGAGTGGATGGTGTTCATGGTTTTGATGGTGTCTTCGTCGTTGACGTGGTTCCAGGAGAGCAGGGGGCCGTTGTGACTGGGGGCGGTGGGTCAGAGGTGTCGGCGACTGTCGGGGGGGTCTGAGTGTTGAAGCTGTCGTGGATGTCTATGATCTTGCGGTGGGGGGTGTGGGGATAGATAGCTTGGACTGATAGTACCCTGCCGTGCCGGTGGCCCTCTCTCTCAAGAAGCATATATCCCGAGGCCTTTGGTCGAGGCAGTCCCCGCACTAACTGACTTTTCTCCTGCACCGTAGCAACACCTTCCTGGGCGCGCACACGGCCCTGTGTCACCAGCTCATACTTCTTGCGTGGCTGCCATAATCTTGCCCTCTTCCACGATGGGCAGGGATAAACCCAGCGCGGCGGGCCCCAAGCAGGGCACCCTGGACCAGTTCACCGTGCCCACTGGGGGCTCCACGGGCGGCGAGGGGGAGGCTCAATACCCGACAATGCGGCCCTCCTAGTTGCGATAAACAGTGCCAGGGACATGCTGGACGCCAAGATTGGAGCAGTGCGGTCCTCCTCTGCGCCTCCCTCTGCCTGCCGGAAGGAATGACTGCATCCGCAGAGACATTCATTTTGTGTCTATTGAGTATTTCATTCCTTTCTGGAGTTCTAAAGAAAGGATTAGTCACTCAAACTAGTTCGGGCTTTTATTTTGTCAACCAACACAAATATTTAGCAATTTTTCTCAGAATTTCTGTTACTTCTCTGATTGAAAGTAGCCTCTATAACCTCTGTAATGGTTTCAGTAGCATTTATAATGCAAGATCGATGATCAGAGATGTCTTTCAATCAATCTAAATAAGTGGCTGGGGAGTTTCTTCACTTTTGTTTACGGTTACGAATCACTATCCAATTTATTTTTGTGGGACACACCCATTATTGTATTGAGGACTGAATGCCTAGATGTCACCAAAGTAACATCATTGTCAATTGGAATTTCATCCCTTATTTATTTGACAGTGTAAGGATGAAATATTGAATCACTTTTCAAAATATATGTGGAATGTCAACAAGGAAATGTGCCTTATGTGTTCTTCTGTTGTTTAAATTGATCTTTAGTTTTCCATGTCATCAATTCTATAAACATCTTCTTGATGGTCAGCAAACAATGTTTTGAGAATGGTATGTTTGATGTTATAATTCTGCATGGTTCGTTTTATGATGTAAGTCAGTTTTGTGTCCTCCTGCTTAGGTCAATAAGACAATAGATCATCTCTCTGTAAAGGTATAATTTTAAGTTATTTTTCTGTGAGAACTTTTTTTATGTAGCCTCACAATCTGAATCTCTGTTAAATTCTTGTAACTTCTTTTCGAATATATACTCTCCTTAGATTACATCTCTTTAATGTAATCAGTTGTCTTAAGAATAAATGACTGGTATTGCAAATGTGCAGGATGAAACTGAAACTTTTAAATCATTATTTTGGGCTATAGATATTTTGGAAACAGTGGTTGACCATTTGTCACTCACATTCTTTAGAAGTTTCCACATCTTTTCTCCTCAATTACTGCAGAGAATCAAATTCTATCAGGGGTCTTGTTAGAAAAGAGGGGTCTCTAGTTGGCAATGGTTTGCACCGTTGTCCAAGAAGGGACCCTTCTTCCTAGTCAGGGTAAGAGGATGCACTTCTAAAATAACCCCTGCTCACCCCCTTGGTAGCTTGGCACGAGCAAACAGGCTTATCTGAAAGGCAGTGTGTAAAGCATTTGTGCACACATACAGTCATACAGTGAAAACATTAAAAATGGACACCACACCAGTTTAGAAAAATAAGTAATCTTTAACTAAATCAAACAAGACCAAAACGACAAAAATCCACAATACAGTAATCAAAATATGACTTTTAAAAGGTAGAAACAGTTCTGTCCATAGCAAATTATAGATGCAACACTTTCACCACAAAGTAGCTTGGATGCGTCAAAATCAAAAGCAAGAACAGCTGCAGGGACGGTGAGGTGTTGGTTCCTTACATGCAGGGAAGGTGATGCGTCGGTTCCTTACTCCAGGGGAGGTGATGCGTCGGTTCCTTACTGCCACGCAGGGGAGGAGATGCATCGGTTTCTTACTGAAGGGGAGGTGATGCGTCGGTTCCTTACTGCACGGGGAGGTGATGCGTTGGTTCCTTACTGCGATCCCGGTGGGTGTCCTTGTAGACTTGATGCCCCGGTGCAATGTGTGAGGATCGGGGACGCGCTGGTTCTCAATGCGGCGGTGGCAACGGCACTGCATTTGTTTCTTCAGCTGCGGTCCCACTATGTGTTGGTTCTTGCAGCCGCACAGCAGGGCCTGCGTCGGAAACGGTGAGGTTATCTCAGACTCCGTAGATCGGTGCACTCGATGTGGCGTGCAGCGTTTTTTCCAGCCGTGGTCAGGCGATGCATCCGAAACAGGTGCGGATGCGTCACGCTTCTCTTCGTTGTGTTACTTTTCCAGCTCCCAACAGCAGGAACAACCTCCCTAGGCCCAGAACAGCAACAGGCCCCTCTTGGCAGGTCAGAACTTCCAGCAAGGAAGTTCAGGGGATCTGGGGTGAAGTTTTTGTGTCCCTGAGTCTTCAAAACAGGATGCAAGCTCTACTTCAAGCCCTTGGAGACCTTCCTCAAGCAGGGGAACCAGCACACAGCAAATTTGTTGTCCTTTCCTTGGCAGAAACAGCCACTGAAGGCCAACCCCAGATAGCACACAGCAAAGGGGCAGTAATTCTCCTTCAGTTTCTCCAGCTCTTCTCCTTGGCAAAGGTTCCTCTTGAAATCCAGAAGTAATCTAAAATTCAGGGTTCTGGGCCCCAACATTTATAGTCCATTTCTCTTTGTTCTTTGGTGTCAGAGAGGCTCTGTGCTTAGTCAAAAACAGTTCTGTCCTCTCTGGTGCAGCTTCCCAGCAGGAGGTGGAGATAGCAATGTCCAAAGCAGACCAGGCCCATTCAGATGTGAAGGAAATCTCCTCCCCTACTCTAAATGCAGCCCAGGTCCATTCAGCCCAGCTCTGACTCATTCAGGAAAGGTAGGACACACATCAACCCTCCCCCCCAGTGGCTATCTGAGAGAATGCATATCCCCAGCCCCTGTCACTCCAAAGCCAGACAGTCAATACACAAACCTAGCAGAGGCACACTGGATGGCCAAGCAAGAAACTTTCTAAAAGTGGCATTTTCAAACCCAGGATATAAAAATCATCCTTACTAAAAGATGCATATTTATATCCTGAGTTCAGGCATACTAAACTTCATCTTTCTACCTTGTCCCAATGGGAAGTTATATTTATAAGATGTTATAAATAAACTACCATTCTATCCTATGGGACAGATAGCCTTTCAATAGTGAAAAACTAAATACACTGTATTTCACTACCAGGACATGTCACATATCTCAGTACATTTCCTACCTTTCACATACACTGCACCCTGCCCGTGGGGCTACCTTGGGCCTACCTTAGGAGTGTCTTACATGTAAGAAAGGGGAAGGCTAGGGCCTGGCAAGTGGGTGCACCTGCCAGGTTGACATGGCAGTACAAAACTGCGCACAGACACTGTTATACTTACAGGCTGCCCATGTGGGTGGCTCAATCAGTGCTGCAGGCCCACTGTCAGCATTTGATTTACAGGCCCTGGGCACACACAGTGCACTGTACTAGGGACTTACCAATAAATCAAATATGCCAATCATGGAATCACCAATCCATAAATACAATTTACAAGGACAGCATATACCCTTTAGCAATGATCAGCAGTGGTAAAGTGCCCAAAGTCATAAAACCAATAAAAACAGGGTCCAAAACAGGAGGTCCAAAAAGCAAAAAGCAAAAAGTTTGGGGATAAACCCGCTGGAAAAGCAAGGTCTAACAGGTCTTATTCAGCTTTTCTTTACCAGCTTCCACCTCTGCTCTGATGCCTCGCCATCAAAGAAACATATCATCAGTGTTACAAATCAAACATTACATGTGTTCACAAATTACGATTACGAAGAATGTGTCCATATTCCTTTAAATCCATGTATACACACGCAAAAGATGGAGTTAAATTCAAACCCAGGGAGATGCCATTCCATCTTATGGAATTGTTTTTGTTTCATTCAAAATAGTTTTAGGAACAACTATGTGCAATAGTTGTAGAATGAAAGCTTTGTCCATACTAGCTGTATCTGGTTATAAAAAGACTGGCTCAATCACTTCCAAACCCTCCTGGTGTGGAATGTTATTATACAAACTAGAAATATCTATTGTACACATTAACCATTAATTATCTTTTTCACAATTCTGAAATGTCCTCAAGATATCAGTGAGGTCTTGGATAAATGACTGACTGCATTTAACAGGAAGTCAGTATAAAACTAACAATAAAAATAGCAATGTTTTGGAAAATCGAATCAATCCAGGATATTATAAATCTTTCCAGACTTTTGTGGATTTTTTGCAACTTATATCGAAAGGTCAGTTTAGGATATTTTTCCAACAGAAAGTCGTTGATAATTTTTCTTAGCCACTTCTGAAATATGTTTACATGTCTAATCATTGTAAAGTACTCCTGAGATCATATTACAATTTTATAAAGGTTGTCTAACCTGATAAATGTTCAGTAATATTTTGTCAGTAATATTCCATGTCTATTCATGCCGCATATAACAGCTCTGCTTATGATATAATATGTTAATTTGATCCTACATTTTACAGCTTAATACTCCTTAAGAGCACATTTGTTAAATCCAATATTTTTAAACTTCTTTAAACATAAGCTTTCAAAATTTCCAATGGACTTACCATTAGTCTTAAGATGCAAAGTTGATATTGACTTACATTTTTTCCCACTACTTGGGGATGTTCAGTTGTTGCAAAATCAAGAATTTGTACTTCCTTTTTCTAATGATTTTACAGAACTCAACTTTAAAATAAAACTATGATGTCAAACATGTTGGATTAAAATTAACCCCCCTTTAAGTCTTCTTTTACTTAATATTCAAAATATATGGTGACAAGTTTACCACAAACCCTTCTTCGATTTCAAAGTTAATTTTTCTTCTTCCTTGCCTTTTGTGTATCCTCCTCTAAAAAGTAAACAATTTTTCCTAACACCATATGGTCCCTGTGGTTCAATATCTGATTCTCATGATCATAAAGATGATTCACCAGAAGAAGTCTCCTGCCTCCTTTGACTCTTTGCCACGGTATAATGTTTGCTGTAAAAAGAAGAATGTAAGTTTAATTTTGCTAATACATTTAAATAACTCAACTTTTGTCAATCAGAACATGATGTTGATCTTGTAGGAATAAAATGAACTTTCTTTTGTAGATTTCTTTTTTCTTAAATATTCAAGGTATATGTTGACAAACTGTACGAAACTGGAGTATTCATTGAGGGGGGAAGTACACACCTGAAATAATAATCACAATTCTTGTCAGGGTGAACCCTTAGGGCCTAATTTCGTGTCTGGTAGTCCAAGGACAGCCAGACTCATAGTGGTGCTGCGGTGGCGGACCAGCCACCACCGCACAGGCGGTCTGACCGCCCCATTACGACTTGGGTGGTCGGAACACCGCCGCCAGGAAACCGCCATTACCTGGCAGTGGCGCGGAGATCCTGAGGCCACAATATGCTTGGCGGGACAGCAGTGATACCGCCAAGCATATTACAAGTTTCTTCTCTGCCAGGGTTTTCATGGTAGTTGCACCACCATGAAAACCCTGGTGGAGAGGAAACAAAGGGAGCCCTACAGGGACCCCTATGCCTCCACAACATGTGGATGCACACAGGGGGGCACATCATGTGCCCCCTTGTGTGCATGCACACCATTTCCTTCACAGCATGGATTTTCGAGTCCATGCTGCGGAGGAACCTTGTTGTGCGGTCCCAATGCGTGCCTTTTTCAAAGGCATCGCTACCTTTAGAGGTACCGCAGTGGGATCGCCACGCTGCCCACCCGACCACTTTAAAGTTGTAATCTGCCTGGTGGCGGTGAGTCTCAGTAGTGCGAGGCGCGGCAGTGGCATACTACAAACCCCTGCACCGCTGAAACTCGTAATCATGCCCTTAGAGTAACTAAATAAACCATGGGTCAACCCCCTGGCAGCTATGGCACAGAGCAGACAGGCTTAACTTAGAGGCAATATTTTATAAAGGACTAAGACAGTAATAAAGTCTAAACCAATTTGAAAATTAGAGCATAGTTTATTAAATAAGATGACAACATTAAATAAAAAATCCAATAAAGCGAACCAAACTTGTGAGTTTTTGAAAGTTTTAAATTAAAGTAGGGCCAAAAATTGTTAAGCGACAATTGCGGTTATCTCGCTTCCCTTGAACGGTACCTAGATGTAAGTTAAGGCCGACAGCGATCAAGTGCGGGTTGGATACAGAAACTAGGTTTGACACAGTCAGAAATTTTACCTTCGGACTTGGTCTTTGTCATTGAAGCCAAAATTCCTCAGCAGGGCAAGTCAGCAGGCTTTGGTCGAAGAGGGCTCCATGTCATCAGATAGCACCCAGATGAGGTCTTTTTGAAGCTGTTGACTTTTGCCGGGAAAGAAGAGAGGATGTGGCCTTACCGCTAGATCGGTCGACATCGACGCTGGGGAACTAGGTTCGAGTCTCGGCAGGGACGTTCAACATCCTGTGATTCTGGGCAAATCACTTAATCTCAGCCATGCCTTACAAAAACTGTATATGTCCGTCTGTAACACAACTGGTGCTCATGTAAAGCGCTCTGATACCTTTGGGTCAAGTTCATGCTATATAAAACTGGGGGTGGGGGGAGCTACAGGAGGGAGAAACTTGGATTCCACACCTGAGAAGGTCCCTTAATGGCTGAATACTTTTGGTGCCTTAGCCCAGAGAAGATTTCTACATTCAGACTTAGGGACATATTTACAAGAGCATTGCGCCACAGAAACACTACTTTTAAAGATGTTCCTGTGGCGCAATGCCCTGCTCCATATTTACAAAGTGGAGTTAAGCCACTTTTTGTGACTTAATGCCGCTTTGTAAATATGGTACACTTTCACGCAGGTATCTGCGGAAAAGGGGCGTGCAATGGGTGTTGCTGTGAGCGTTCCACTGCAACACCCATTGCTTTTTGACACTGTCCCAGATTTACAAGGATCTGTAAATCTGAGGCAGCGCCAAAAACTAACGCCATTCAAGAGCAGGCATTAGAATGGTGAAACGAGGAGAAATACTTTTATTTCTCCTCTTTTTCTATGTGTGCTGCATTCTGCAGGACACATAGAAGGAGCAAAACACCATGAATGATTGTTTATGTGCAGGAAGGTGTCCCTTCCTGCACATAAACAATCATTAAATAATGATGATTTGCTACTTTTATGTATGCTGCATTCTGCAGCACACATAGAAGTAACAAATCGCCATTATTGCTTGTTTCTGAGCAGGAAGGGACACCTGCCTGCACATAAACAATCCATCCTTGCAGCGCAGGCACCCTTGCACTATGATGCAAGGGTGCCTGTGTTGGCACTAGGCAGCTAATTTTAGCGCCAGCGCTAGGGAAATGGTTGTGCCATATTGTTGTAAATATGGGGCATCCCTGCATTTTGGAAATGACAGAGCGCGGCCCTGCCAAATTTGGTGCAACTCTGTGCTCCGACATTTCCTTGTACATATGCCCCTTAGTCACTTTTTAAAGGTTGGATTCCTCCAGCTGTACAAGGCTGCAGGCTGCAGTTGAAGCGGGCTCCACAAGGCCAAATACCTTCTCCTCGAGGTTCTGTTGTATCAAATTTGCTGCTGTGGAAGAGCTCAGAGGGGTGGAAACCTGAAACTTCAGCCCAGTGGCAGAGTACCTTCATTGGATGCAGCTGGCAGGTTCGTCCCGGTCCTCCAGAGGTCTTTGGATTCAAAAAGATTCTAAGTCGCAGGTTTCCCAGTATGTTAGGAGGAGTACACTTTGACACAGCCTAGGGTTCCAGGACTTCCCAAACAGTAGCTGTGGGTCAAGTTTAACCCCATCAGAGGCCAGCATCAGGATCCAAGGCAGGTCCGGTTTGAACTTCTCAGATGGGCAGTTGCAGAAAAGTCCTCTTGTGGGTTGTTGAGTCTCTGTAGCTTGAATAGGAGGTCACCCTTATGACCCTTGGAGTCCATTTCTTTGTCCAAGGTACAAAAGGGAGCAGGTCCAGTCCTCTGGGGCTCTTCTGAAGTTTCAGACAACAGGTTCGCTTCTTTTCTGACCTTCCACTGGTCCAGCAAGTGTTCTGAGGAAAGGTAGTGGGGATGACACATGTATGACTTTCATTAACTTGTGGGTGACTCCTGGCCTCCCCCTAACCAATAGACTGAAAGTTCCCTGGGGTAACCCTAACCACTTTGCAGCATTTCCTGTGTGCCATACAGCGAACAATACCAAACAGTGCCCCTCTCTGCCTCAATCCAAGATGGTTAAACTCTTTCCCATTTCTGCAGAGCCTGTGTGCCCATCCCAGATGTGTACGGAAGCAGATGTGTGGGCAGGAAACTGGGCACCCTCACCCCTGTGATCACTTTAAACCATTTATGGGCATACCTCCTCCTCATTGGAATTGGAGCCTGTCAGACAGGAGGAACAAAGAAGGGGCCTGTGCAGCTATCATTTGACATCTACCCGTGACAGGGTAGGTGTTGTAAATGACCATCTTTTGGGTGGTATTCACCCAGATTTTTGCCTTCACTACCCTAATTTTTGCTGAACATGTTTTTGTTGGCATTAGGACTTTGCACACTTTACTTCTTCTAACCAGTGGTAAAGTGCTTGCCCCTCCCCCCGCTTTCAAACATGGTAAAATTGATATACACCTAAATGGCACATTTAATTTACTTAGAAAACCCTAGTAAATTACACTTCATGTACCCAGGGCCTGTAAAATAAATGCTACAAGTGGGCTGTAACACTCCTTCTGCCGCCCATTGAAGTAGCACTGTAAAACATGTCTCAAGCCTGCCACAGCAGCCTGTGGTGCAGTTTTAAACAGATATTTCAACCTTGCAAAATAAACATTTTTCCAGGCCTAAGGCTTCCTTTTTAATACATATAAGTCACCCATAAGGTAGGTCCTAAAGCCTCATAGAGTAGAGTGCATGGTATTTAAAAGGTAGGATACGTGTACATAAGTTGTAAATGTCCTGGCAGTGAAAAAACTGTCACTTTTCACTGCAGCAAGGCTAGCTTTCCCATACACTAAGAATGGGTTACCTTATTATACTTAATTAGTGATGACTTCAGTTTGGCAGTAGATAGAGAAATACTTCTTCCACTTATTTGAATTGTAATTTAAAATCATCTTTAATGGTAAAATCAGATATTAAGTTACTAGTCTGAAAATGCTACTTTTAGAAAGTTGGCATTTTTCTGCCTAAACCAAATGTGTCTTTCTGCCAGTGTCCATTGTCACATGACTGTTAATGACTCTCCTGTGGCCTGATGTGTATTCGCTCCAGACAAGGGACAACAGGGTCTTGACTGAGGGGATGCTGTTCCTCTCCTGGGCAGGATGGCCTGGAGGGTTGTCCTCAACCCTTCCTGAGCTTCAAAGGGTAGCCTGAGGTCTGTACCCAGCCCCTTCTTAATTCCTGAAAATGCCTGCCATGTCACTGGAAAGTGCAGCTCAGACGTGGGCCGGTGTTTCCTTTGTCCCCCTAGACAGATTGGACCAAACCCAGGGTAAAGTGAAGAACTGACCAAAACCAGTTTAACTTTAGAAAAAGGGGTGAACCCCTGCATACAAGCTGTCATGGGGCATAAAAGTGGCACAGTCAGACTCTCTCATCAGTACACTCCTGGACATGTAGAGACTCAGAAGAAGGACTGCCCTGCTGTCTGAAGCCTGTAGAAAGACTGGTCATGCTGGCCTTGATACAGGACCCCAGAAGGGATTACAAGGTGCAGCTGCCTGACCTCGTGCTTGAGCTACAGGGACACAACAAGCTTCTAGAGGCCTTTCCCAGTAACTGCCCCGCTGACCATTACCAACTGAAACTGACTGAACCCTGCTGTTTGCCTCAGCTGTATTGAGTCCTTTCCCTCAAAAGGTGCATCCCCAGGTTCTGGACTATTGGTTGGTTTTGGAGTGCACTCCCCCAACGTCAAGACTGCAAGAACTTGACAGTTTCTGGGCTCTTGGCACAAAAAAGAACCATCCACAGTCTCCTGGCAAATGCAAGTGGACTTTACAGATGCCAACGTGCGACCTGCATCAAACTGCAGATGCAACCTTTCCGGACAGATTCCCTGTACTTCACCATGTAGGCCTTATTGCTTCTACAACAACAACCCATTATTTCCTGCCAAAGTGACGTACCGATTGTTGACCTACGCCTCATGCCAATGACACCCACACAGCCAAAGCAAAGTTCTAACCGATGCCTGAAAGTTCAGTAACCCAGCGTCAACAAGCCCCTCTCCTTATCCAACTTGCAGCTTGACCATCGACAACCTCATCGACTAGTAATTCTCATGTGAAAACTGAACTAAGTTAGCTGCTAAGTTTTACACTTGGGCATACCTGGTCTGTGTATGCGAAACATGGTCCTTCGCTGTCAGCCTGAACTTTTGACTTTGATCCAGTTCAGCATGATCAGATATCCGTGATTGATGGTTTGTGCTTCTTAGTGCTATTTTTACCTAAAACTTAAAAAATTCATAACTTCGGTTCCAGTTATTCAGGAGCGCATACAGAATGCAGCACCTACAGAAAGAGGAAATAACTGTGAGAAATAAGATATTTCTCCTTGTTATGCCTCAACTGGGGAGGTGTAGCAGTTTGGCGCTTTCTGGGGTCTACCACTTATGGCAAATCTGGGAATGCATCAACATCCATAGGTGTTGCGTGGGAACCCCTGGAATGCCTCCCTGGGGCAGAGTAACTCAACACATCGATTTGTGCTACGTTGTGTTACTATGGATTTACCAAGCCACTTGAGGCCACGCAAGGTAGCCTTGTGTGACTTGATAAATCACACTTTAGGACTGTGTCACTTGCACGCTATTGCATGCTGCACAATACATACAACCCTTTGATAAATTTGGCCCTGAATTTTTGTCGTTTTGGTGTCATTTTATTTATTACAATTTTCTCTATTTTCTAAATTGGTTTAGGATTTTTCTTGTGTTGTGATTTCACTTTATTACTGATTGAGTGCTGCATAAGTACTTTTACATATTGCCTCTAAGTTAAGCCTGACTGCTTTTGTGCCAAACTAACAGAGAGTTAAGCAAAGAGGTTTATTCAGTGATGTTTGTGGTTCACCCCGACAAGGACTGTGATTAGTACTTCAGTGGGGCTCTAACCCCTCTCCACTAATAACCACATTTCTCACCGTAGGCCTCTTTGAAGTTATTTTAGTTCCTGGGCACAGCCCACTGGCCAGTTTGTCAAAGGGACAAAAACACCTCCCCATACCCAAGGTCTTTGTTGTGCTCTGAGAGCAGTTTTCACACCTCATTAAGGGTGCTATTTGGCTGCCAGGTAACAGGTGGAGCTCTTGCAAATGGGCCTCCAGAGGCTTTAGGTAGGGAAAGGGTAACTTTCTAAAAGTACGATTGCCTTAATAGTTATTAAAAATGTAATTTTACCATTAGATTTGATTTTTAATAACTATTAAAACCAGTCTTTTAAATACCTTTCTAGCTGTTTCTTTACTGATATTAGCATTATTAAATGTAATAAAATAATCCCATGTTTTTATATGGAACATCCAGCCTTGCAACATTGAAAATAGCTTTTGGAGATGTTTCACTGTAAGGACATGTTTAACTTTAAACTTTTTCATGGCCTACTTTTAAAAGCAAGCAAACTGCCCTACGTACAATAAGGTCTACATAGGGATGACATAAATATTTAAAAGGAAGGTTATGACCTGTCATATGGGGTTATTTTGACCAGTTGAATTTGCAGGTTAAAACTACAACAGACAAAGACAGGCTACAATTGGTAGGCCTGCATTTATGCTTGCACTATCACCATAGTGTATGGCACAATGGATGCTGCAGTCTACTAGTGACACTAGATTTACGGGCCCTGGGTACCATTTTGTAACAAATACCAGGAAGTATAGGTAAGTTAAATATGCCAATTTGGGGGTGCCAATTTCATTATTTTGAAAGGGGATGCCCAGGCCTTTTACCTCTAGTTTGCAGGGGTAAGGTGCACATAGATCTACAAAGAGCAAAAACAGTGAAGGCAAAATTCTGGCGGCACACCACGCAAAAGATGGTAATTTCCTACTTAACCGTACTATTAAGTATTCTTTAAACTCTTTTTTTTCTTCTTCCCAACCATTATTTTGTGGATATTCCTCTAAAAAGTACTGGCAAAGCCTTTAGGTCTCGCCTTTGTCACCTACTGGTGTTGCCAAAGGCTTTTGCCCATGCTGTGCATCATCGGCTAAAGGCAAACTGCCTTTCAACAAAAATGCTTTTCATTGATGTTGTACAGAACCGACAATGAATAATAATAATAATATTAAAAAGATGCGATGTGTGCATGAGTGCTTAAGCCTCATGTGCCTGTCATTCAGTAGTAGCACACATGTATGAAGACATAATTACACACAAGCATTACCACTCAGATTCGTGCCTACTGATTACTGATAAGTACGTTTTATTTATTTTTTATTTACAGACCCATGATGCAAACTCCACTTGGAGCAGAAAGTTATAAAAAAAATTAACTTTCACAAACGTGCATTTCTTAAAGCGGAGTTGCCAGGGCAGCAAATGCGTACAGCCGGGCCCTCCAAAAAGTGTAAACAAAAATGCATTGTAAGGATCTTGAGGGGCAAGGAAGCAATGAAGGAGCCAGTGGAAGGAGCAGAAGGGGTAAAGCAACTTTGCATGGGAGGGAGGAGCATCAGGTTAGGTTTGGTGTTGGTGCATTAACTAAACATAAAAAGAGAAAGCCTGGGGTGGGGGGAAGGTAGCAACACTGAGTGCATGGGATAGGAGGCAGGTATCAAACAGCAAACCAGCACATGAGAGAGAGAGCAAATGGAGGGTGGGACATGTTTTGGAAGGAGAAGCAGCAAACGAGGGAGAGAGATATGTACTCTCACGGAGTGCTGAGAAGATAGTTCCCTAAATGTGAGCAGTGGAAGGATACAACTCAGTCAATCAAAAGGAGGGTAAAGTGGATATGCTCCAGGGGAGGGGTAAACACAAGATGAGGAAGGCAAGCCATCGAATAAGAAACAAGCAAATGATAGTGGAAATAAAGCCAACCGATGATAAGTGATGGGTGGACTTTAAGCCAACTGTAGGTTTTTGATATGGTCCACAAGAGGCTTTCACCTACAGACATCTAAAAGATGTCTGGTATGCCATACCTGAAAAGAAGACAGTTCCTCTATGGACTGAATTTCAAGGAAAATTCCCAATATGTATATGATGTGGATCACAGCACACAAACAGTGGTGGGTGATGGAACCTATGATGACTGGGGAGGTGGAGGGTGAGGAAAGGGAGACCGCCCATAGCACTGATACTCACTGCACGGCCAGCGGGTCACTTGGGGTTCACCAGACCATTTCATGTGGCCCTGCTCGTCAACAGCTGCACTTGGCTCAGAGATTAATGTGCACTGCTGTTTGCCCCGGCCACATTTGCATCGGAGCAGAAGTGGAATAGGTGAGTGTCAGATGAGCATGAGCAATGTAGTTAGTGAAGGGCAAGTTAACTGCCAGTGGCCACTTCCTCTGTGATTTCCCTTTAATGGGAATGTAGGAAACAGCCTTTAAAAGTAAGCTGCTGCCAGGCCCGGTCTGGGAACGCAAACCGGCACTGGCAATTGAGTCAGACCGGCTTCGGTGGGATGCACGTGGAAAACACTGCAGCTGCTTTTGGTACAGGGGGCCGATATTGCAGCACTGCTGCAAGACCGGCCCCTTTCACCAAAAACGGCCCCCACTGGTCCAAAACTAGCCCCCACCCTTCCAACTTACCGGGAAAATGCCCGGTGCCTGCTACGGCCAGACCGGCCCTAGCTGCTGCGCTGTGAGCATCTTTATTTCTACATCGCAAAGGCTCTTGAGCTCACCTGGCCCCAGCCGTGCTTCGTCCAATACAGCTTTCCTTTCTTTCACAAATGGAATCAGAGAAGTCTGTAGGCAAGAAGGGATCACTGACAGAATATCGAGGAGCAAAATATCGACCTGCCAAAATATCGAGGAAAAAATATAGGATGCCAGAATATCGAATTCCTATCTACAAACAGGTAAGTACAAAAATATCGAATCCAAAATATCGTTGTAAATAATATAGTTTGTTAAAATATCGAATTTTTTAAATGTCTTAAAAGTAATGTAAAATTAATGAAATAATAAATATAATTAACTAAAACATACTTAAAAATACTTAAATAACCTTAAAATTAATAAATAATTAATGTTATTTAAAAAAATATATATATATGCATTTTTATTTTTTAATACATATATATATTAACTTAATATTGTTAAAAAATATTCAATATTTTTAGCGAAGGATAGCGGGAGGGTAAAATGTACTATTCCCACTCCAGTGAGTGCAACAGTAGGGAAAGCGTTGGATAGCGGGAGGGTAAAAATTACTATTCCCACTCCAGTGAGTGCAACAGTAGGGAAAGCGTTGGATAGCGGAAGAGTAAAAATTACTATTCCTACTCCAGTGAGTGCAACAGTAGGGAAAGCGTTGGATAGCGGGAGGGTAAAAATTACTATTCCCACTCCAGTGAGTGCAACAGTAGGGAAAGCGTTGGAATGCGGGAGGGTAAAAATTACTATTCCCACTCCAGTGAGTGCAACAGTAGGGAAAGCGTTGGATAGCGTAGGGGTAAAAATTACTATTCCCACTCCAGTGAGTGCAACAGTAGGGAAAGCGTTGGATAGCGTAGGGGTAAAATTACTATTCCCACTCCAGAGAGTGCAACAGTAGGGAAAGTGTTGGATAGCGTAGGAGTAAAATTACTATTCCCACTCCAGTGAGTGCAACAGTAGGGAAAGTGTTGGATAGCGTAGGGGTAAAAATTACTATTCCCACTCCAGAGAGTGCAACAGTAGGGAAAGTGTTGGATAGCGTAGGGGTAAAAATTACTAATCCCACTCCAGTGAGTGCAACAGTAGGGAAAGTAATGATTTAATATTTAAATAAAAATAAATTAATTATCAATACCAATAAAAAATTAATTAAAATGAATTACCAATTACAAAATATTTAATAATTAATTAATTATAAATACCAATAAATATTATTTAATAAAAATTAATTACCTATTAATAATTAATTAGCTACCAATTAATTTTCAATACCAAAAATTAATAAGTGATAAAAATACCAATTAATAATTAATTAACAGTAAATTAATTATCAATACACAAAAATAATTTCAATAATTACTTAGGGGCCCATTACGATACCCGGCGTAAAAAAATCCGCCAGGCATGGAAGCGGCAAAAATCCGCCCGCACACACCGTCTGAACACCGACCACGCCATTACGATTACACAAACCGAAAACCGCCATCGGCGGAAAAATCACACAAAATACCGCCCGCCAACGTCCGAGTCGGAGTCAAACCGCCCGCCACGGACGGAAACACGCACGACAACACAAAACCGCCCGCCCTCACGGCCGACACACCGCACGTGAAATTACGATCGCACCGCCATGAGCGCAAAAACACAAATATACCGCCGCTAGCGCAAACAACGCCGATGAGAATCGACACGGCAGAAGCCATGGCGCCCACGTACCTGCACAGAAACCATCCGCTCACAAAACCAATAGCACACAACATGGCCAACAAGTCCAACACAGCAAGGCACGCACAAATACACAAGCACAGTACACATCCCGAAAACACCCCCGGACAAACAAAAAATACAAAGGCCAGAACCCCAGACACAACACACCTGAAAACAACAGACCATGAGGACACACCCACATAGGTGAGTACAAAAGCAGCACTCCCACAGACCACAACCCCTTGCTACATTGCAAACCAGAGAGGAGAGGAGAGGACACAGTGACACAGCAAGGACAGCAGCACACCACAGAAACGCACACATCACAACCACCACCACCACCACCACCACCACCAAACACCTGCACCACAAACCCCCTGCACATTACACAACACACACCGCACCAGCACCACAAACACCATGGCACCACAAAGGATGCCCAAGTACACGCCCATTGAGCTGACGGTCATGGTCGATGAGATCATCAAGGTGTACCCACAAATCTATGGGAACATGGTCCAGCACACACCACTAGCCACCAGAAACAGAATGTGGAACCGGATCGTAGACCAGGTCAATGCAGTCGGGACCCTGCCCAGGAACAGAGGAGAAATTAACAAACGTTGGAATGACGTAAAGAGCCTGGTCAAGAAGAAGGAGGGAAAACAGAGAGCTGGCTGCCGTCACTGGCGGAGGGAATCCCGCGCTCTTCAAGACCTTCAAAGCGTGGGAGGAGAAGGTGCGAGTCATAATACATCCGGAGATCCTCGCCGGATTAGCAGGGGGAGTGGAGGCTGGTAAGTACAAACTAATGTATACCAGCACACCGCTATGTACTCACATGCACTACCACCATGCCACAGCTCCCAGGGACAAACACCCCCATGTCCAGCACACAATACACAACACATCACACACACATGCAACAGACACCACCACACACAGCCCAAACCGAACAACTGTAACATACGTGGGGACATGTGTACACTCAGCCAGCCACGTAACCACCAACAGGTCCCCAAATATGCCAGAAGCGCCACAACGAGCACCCACCACACCCATGTGTCCGCCACAGCTGCACTAACCGACAAGTAACAGGTAAGTGGCAGGAACACAAAGTTCAGTGGGTGGGACGGTGGACAGCCCAAGTACAACACACACCAGGCCCCTAGTCCCACAGCACAGCAAGGAGGAGCATCCCCCACACCCCACAGCCACGTGTCAGCCACCGCAGTGCACAACGACAGCCGAAAGGCAGACATCACGGTCCACAGCAATCAGTGTCAGTGGGTGTCCAGCCACCCCCACGACCCACAACACCCCCCCACCCCCACAGACCTGCAACATGGAGCACCCCCGCTTAGAGCCATGTGGCATCCAGTACAGTGCACGCACGAACAACTTGCAGGTGGGAAACTGGACAGGGCTGGATTACTGGAGGCATGAGGACCATAACACGACCAACACATGGGACATGTCACGTAGCAGACGAACACGCAGCACCGCCCACCGTCACGAACAAGTGAACAATGTGCACACGCACATGAACAACAGACTCACACCCCACATGACCCATCACAGACATAGCAACACCCAAGGAGCCACGTCTGCATGCACAAGCCACACTGAATATAGTACCACACGGCAGCCACTGTGCAACTCATCACACACAACCGAAACACCATTGAAGTCCTGTCCATGTAGCCCCTACTGCCTGTCAACCACACACCCCACGACTACGCCTATGTAAGACAAACAACACTAGACGCAACAGAGCGGAACAACATAAATGCACACGAACACCACTGAACCCATCAAACACACAGACACACCATGCACATACAACATACCATCCATCCCATCCGTCAGCCCCAGTCTCATGAAAGGCATGTCATCCGCACAGCTGCCACACATACAGCAGACACGCTAAGATACATGCCCATGACCAACCATGTGCCAGAAGTCAATGAAGCGCACGACACACTGTGAGCAACAACACACAACATGGGCCACACCCCCCGAGCACTGCAGTGATGCACATGGCACAGGGCAGCACGCACACCAAGGAGATGGGACAACTGCAATACGTTGGCTGGCACACAACCATCACTCACTCATAACGATGCGTCCAATGCCATGTCCAGTAATCACAACAGACAGCAAATATGCAGGCCATGTCAAGCATGCACACACCTCAAACCATGCACTGTCATGACTGCAGTGATGCACATGGCACAGGGCAGCACGCACACCAAGGAGATGGGACAACTGCACAGCCGTTGGCTGGCACACAACCATCACTCACTCATAACGATGCGTCCAATGCCATGTCCAGTAATCACAACAGACAGCAAATATGCAGGCCATGTCAAGCATGCACACACCTCAAACCATGCACTGTCATGGTTGCCACAACACATGTCACGTTCGGCACCCATGGCTCACAGCATGTACCCCAAAAGCATATTCCCTCCCAAATGCGAATCTGGGGGCATGGCCCCCATGTTGCCATATGCGTTCCTAAGCGTTCCATTTGAACCCCAAAAGCATATCCCCTCCCAAATGCGAATCTGGGGCATGGCCCCCATGTTGCCATGCCTCCTAAGCGTTCCATTTGAACCCCAAAAGCATATTCCCTCCCAAATGCGAATCTGGGGCATGGCCCCCATGTTGCCATATGCCTTGCTGCCCCCATTTGAACCCCAAAAGCATATCCCCTCCCAAATGCGAATCTGGGGCATGGCCCCCATGTTGCCATATGCGTTCCTAAGCTGCTCCATTTGAACCCCAAAAGCATATTCCCTCCCAAATGCGAATCTGGGGCATGGCTCCCATGTTGCCATATGCGTTCCTGGGTAATGCTCCATTTGAACCCCAAAAGCATATTCTCCCAAATGCGAATCTGGGGCATGGCCCCCATGTTGCCATGCGTTCCTAAGCGTTCCATTTGAACCCCAAAAGCATATCCCCTCCCAAATGCGAATCTGGGGCATGGCCCCCATGTTGCCATGTCTTAAGCGTTCCATTTGAACCCCAAAAGCATATTCCCTCCCAATGCGATCTGGGGCATGGCCCCCATGTTGCCATATGCGTTCCCAAGCTGCTCCATTTGAACCCCAAAAGCATATTCCCTCCAATGCGATCTGGGGCA